>JAHKKF010525497.1:0-17775 GCA_019740295.1 Labeo calbasu | reverse complement strand
TTTATTTTATTTATTTATTTTTATTTTTTTATTTTTTTTTGTCAGACCTAAAGCACCATGATTGTCCACTATAAAAATGTGGTTCATCAGTATGATTCATCATTAAATTGCATTTGGAAGAAATCAATACCTTTAATCATCAAAGACACGTTATACTGACCAAAAATGACAGTGAAGACATAATAAATACTGTTCTTTTGAACTTTGTATTCATCAAAGAAAAATAAAGTGTATCACACTTTCCACAAATCAGCATATTAGAATGATTTCTGAAGGATCATGTGACACTGAAGACTGGAGTAATGATGCTGAAAATTCAGCTTTGACCACAGGAATAAATTATGCTTTACAATATATTCACATAGAAAACAGCTATTTTAAATTGTAATAATATTTCACATTTATACAGTTTCTACCGTATTTTTAATCAAATAAATGCAGCCTTGGCGAGCATAAGAGACTTCATACCAACTCCAACTTTTGAATGGTTATGTGTGTTGCATAGAAACACCATGTGCTGTCAAATATGACCTTGTGATCTGAATTGTGGTATTTTTCTTCCACAGTATTCCGGATTCCAGCAGACGGCGGAAAAATGCTTTGTGTGCGGTCACCTCATCATGGAGATGGTGAGAGAGATTTGATGCTTTTGCTTTTTTTTAACTACTGCTCTCATTCTTTCAGAGTAGGAAGGATCTCTTGTGAATTTAAAGGGAAAATTTGTGTAATTTAGCTGTACCATTTTAAATAAATATGCAACCAAAAATGGATTATCAAAGCGACATCATCTCAGTTTACTGGTTCAGTAATATATTTCTATTATTAGATGCAGAAATGATGTTATTATGCCTCATTAGCGTCACATCAGCCCACGGCATCTCACCTGTGTGTGTGTGTTGTAGATCCTCCAGGCTCTGGGTAAGTCGTATCACCCGGGCTGTTTCCGCTGTGTTGTTTGTAAGGAGGGTCTGGATGGTGTTCCTTTCACCGTGGATGTGGAGAACAACATCTACTGTGTGAAAGACTACCACACGTGAGTAACATCCTTGCATATTTTGCATGCATAACCTGTTTATTGGTAGGCATATTAACATATCCATTCATCTTCACAGGGTTTTTGCTCCTAAATGTGCCTCGTGTAACCAGCCCATCCTCCCAGCACAGGTACGAGCTTAGACTGATGTTGCATGAGTTGTATTGACGTTATGCATCAGGAACATCCTGACGGAGGTTAACTAGCTGTTTGTGCGTTCGTAGGGCTCAGAGGAGACCATACGGGTGGTGTCTATGGATAAAGATTACCATGTGGAATGCTATCACTGTGAGGTAATTCACTGCTTACTTGCTCTGAACTAGCTAAAGTTTGCAGGTTCAATCCTAGTTCCAATGTGAGGTCGTTTAACCAATTTGAACTCCACACGACTCTGCACCTAACTAGGGGTCATGTTTGCGCTGCAGGATAATGCACTGGAGTTATATAAGATGTTTTTTGTGCATTGATATTGTGAATCATTGACTGATGACATTCCGGAGCAGGTCATTCAGCTAAACTTTGAGACTGTGAGTTAAAATGTTGACTTAGACACATGTACTGAACACATTTCTCAAAGAAAAAAACGTCCTATTTAAAAAAAAAAAAAGAAAGAAAGAAAAATTCAATTTTTTCAAGTGATTTTGGGCCCCAGTATTATTTTAAAATTTTAGTATTTAATGTATAATGTAGGATTTTCTTATTATATTTTATTATATATTTATTATATGTTAGTAATGTTCTGACTACCCCACAACGTTAGTCATATTAGTTCTCAAAAATGTGAAAAGGCAAAAAATATACTATATATTTAATATGAATAATAATGAATATATTTCAGAGATGTAGACTTTATTATATTTATTTATTATATATTTTGAAGTATATGGCTTATGTATTTTTGATTTAAAAATTGATTAATTAATTTTATATATTTAACAATAGATTTTGTTGTTGATCTTTTTTTTACCAGAAAATATGCATTCCAATTCACAATTTTACCAAAAATGTGGAAATGTATACATTTATTTTTATTTTTTATAAAAATGTATATTACATATGTATGATCAGCTAATAAGTTTTATATTATTTCTTTCTTTCTTTCTTCATTTATTTATTTTCTTTATTTTATTTTTTTATTTTTTTACTAGAAAATATGCATTCCATTTCACAGATTGAACAAAAATGCATACATTTATCATTTATATATATTTTTATTTATTTATAAAAAAATTAAAATTTATATTGCATATGTATGATCAGTTGATTCGTTTTATGTCATTTCTTTTTTATTTCTTTTTCTTTTTTTTTTTTAATTTATTTTATTTATTTTCTTTACAAGAAAATATGCCTTCCAGTTCACAGTTTGAACAAAAATGCATGAATTTGTAATTTTATTTATTTTTTGTTTATAAAAATTATTGCATATGTATGATCAGTGGATTAGTTTTGTAACATTTCTTTTCTTTCTTCTTTTTTTTTAAAGAAAATGTGCCTTTTAATTCACAATTTGAGAAAAATGTATACATTTATAATTGTATTATTTTTATTTTTGGTAAAAAATGTATATTGTATATGTATGATCAGTTGGTTAGTTTTATATAATTTCTTTTTTATTTAATTTTTCCTTTTTTTGTATATATATATGCCTCCCAATTCACAATTTGAACAAAAATGATACATTTAAAATTGTATAATTTGTCTAAACATTTATATTATATGTTTATAATCAGTCGATTAGTTCAGTAAGATTTTCATCTTCATTTTTCTTTTTTTATATGCCTTCCAGTTCACAATTTGAACAAACATTTGCACAACATTGTCATGCCAAACTGAATCAGTCTTAACGTTTCAACATCGGCTTCCACATTTGTTTTTCATGTTCATTTTTTCAGTAACCAAACTGCAGTTCTGGCTTTCTTTCTCTGACTGTGGCTTTTCCCAATTGACTTGCAGAAGGAAAGTCTGTCGAAAAAGCAAGCTTTGTGCATTCAATTATTTACAGTGTAGTTGTAGCCTCATGGGTGATGAATCATTGTATTCTGATGTTGAAAAAGCCCTGACTTCATTTCTATCAAACATGTATGTGTTTTGCAGGATTGCGGTCTGCAGTTGAATGATGAAGAGGGGCATCGCTGTTACCCGCTGGATGGGCACTTGCTGTGCCACCGATGCCACCTGCACCGGTTAAAAACCCCTCTACCGACCCACCCGCCCCCGAGTTACCCGCTTCACGTCACTGAACTGTGAACAAACCGACTCACGCTGAACATGAACGATGAGCGAAATGAAATAAAGACAGAAGGATCTGTCCTTCCCCTGAACAATAAACAGGGAATCGGTCGTGCCTGTTCAACCACTTGTTTAGTGGTCATTCGACCAACCGGGGAGGCTTTTATTATTACTTTCATCCCTCATCACGGCATCGAGGGGTTTTGACTCCGTTTAGGGGTCCAGCGTGAGGTCTTCAGCACTGCCGCAGGGGAGCGGAGGGCGACCCGTGCCTGTTTTTCCTCCTGAACGCCAAACAACAGCACTGAACACAGACTGAGATATGACTTCCTGTGCCTTCATCGAAAATCCTGCGTCGAACAGGCCGTCACTGCCTTCGGGATGCACCATTTCTGTCTTTGTGCCAGATATTAGTGCCAAGCTGCCTAGGGGGTGTTTAAAGGGACAGGTCACCTAAAATATAAATTATAATGGTAATTTATTCACCTCATTTCGTTCTAAACCTGTTTGAGCTTTTCTTCTGAGGAAGAAATGTAGTAAAACGACTTTAAGAAAAATGTTTTTGCATGCACTGGTAAATTTTGAGACCAGTAGAAAGAAATCCTCTAAAATACACATTTAAGTGTTTAATTTTTAACCAGAATAAATTGTAATCATAATTACATAAAATTCTGGTTGAATAAACACTAATAAATATATTATTATTGTTCATAATTTAAAACAAACTATAATATAAATGGAAACTAAAATTTCCACCAAACTTTACAGTTTTATTCATATCTGTGTTCTGAAGGATTTTACAAAGGATTTTGTTTATATATGATTCACCAGCTATATATTTAACATTTTAATCCTAAAAACATGATTTTTATTTATATATTTTTTTTCTGGTGGTATTTTTTGATTTATG
Source organism: Labeo calbasu (assembly GCA_019740295.1). Classification (NCBI taxonomy): domain Eukaryota; kingdom Metazoa; phylum Chordata; class Actinopteri; order Cypriniformes; family Cyprinidae; genus Labeo; species Labeo calbasu. Next base: position 13,603 of record JAHKKF010525497.1, on the reverse strand, counting down.
GAAATAAATGAGAAATTCAGAATCCCCTTTGTAAAAATATGTCAACAAAAATCAAACAAATGTTTAACCAGAATACATTTTTATCCTGGTTACATAAACATTCAGGTTGAATAAACATAACAAAATCTGTCTTATTTATTTTTAATAATATAAAATAAACTATAATATAAATAGAAACTAAAATTTACACCAAAATTTAGTTTTATTCGTATCTGTATTCTGAAGGATCTTACGGAGGGGTTTGTTCATATATGATTCACATGATGTATATTTAACATTTTAATCCTAAAAACATGATTTTTATTTTTTTCTGGCAGCATTTTCTGATTTATGGAAATAAATGAGAAATTCAAAATCCCCTCTGTAAAAATATGCCAACAAAAATCAAACAAATTTTAACCAGAATAAATTTTTATTCTGGTTACATAAACATTCTGACTTAATAAATATTTAAAAAAATATATTTTTAATAATATAAAATGAACTATAATATAAATATAAACAAAAAAATAATAAAATATTTAAAAAATATTTTTAATATTAAAGCATTAATTGCAAACATGTAATACAAAACATTTAATGTACTATAATTAACCAACCGAGGAAAGTATGGTGATATCTATCAGTTAAAATTTTCCTTATTAACCTGTGGTTTCTTGCCTTAAATTGTCTTTAAATTGTTCAGGTTTGGGATGATATGAGGATGACTAAATAATGGTGACCTGTCCCTTTAAGCATCACTTTTAATGGGAGCAATGCACCGAACACTGATGCATCGCTGGCACAACGGTGGCATTTACTTCACCAGGTGACGTTGTAAAACCTGCTGCACATAGATGGACTAACAAATGTATATTTTGCAGAGGTCTGACGTGAATCTCTCTGGCCGGGGTCGGAGAGGCCGTTGCGACCCGACACCAGCAGAACAGGGTTGGATCTGTGAACGCGGAGCATCTACTCCGCCGAACTCTTACGTCGTGCTCTTCAGACACTGGTTTGTCTCTGGATGAGGTGCCTTCCTGCCTTACATATTCCTAAACGTGGAGGAGACGCGCTGTGATGCGTCTCAGGAGACTCTTAGGGGACTCTAGAGGTGTGCAGGGGTCAAAGGTCGAGCCTGGATGTGCTGGACTCAACCAGGTTGGAGACCTGCTGCGTTCGTCCTGTGTTTGTGCGACACGTCGTCTTTAGCAGCTGCGATGCAACGAAGCCGAAGGCAACAACATTTTGCACATGAATAGTAGTAAAGTCATGAAATAACACAAGTAGAAGTCTGGGAATGATGTCTAGGTTCAAAGAACAAAAATTACCTGTTGCTGGAAGCTTAATCGCATCATGTCGCACCTGTTGAGGACATAAGTGAGTGTGGAAAAGAGTCTGTGTGTGTGTAGTTTTGTATATGTTCATGTACACTAGTGGCTGGGCCACTGTGTGTATGATAGCGTGTGTGTGTGTGTCATATACAGCGATTCTGGTTAGTATTTAGACACTTAAAAAAAATTTTGTTTCAGTCATCAGATTTGGAGAAATGCGGCGTTTCATCACTTGCTCGCCAATGGATATGAATGGGTGCCGTCAGAACGAGAGTCCAAACAGCTGATAAAAACATCACAATAATTCACAACTAATCCACACCACTCCAGTCCATCAATAAACATCTTAAAAAGACAAAAGCTGCCTGTTTGTAAGAAACAAATCCATCATTAAGACATTTTTAGCTTAAAACTGTCATTTCCAAGCCTAAAATATGAGTCCATAACACTTTCCTCTCATGTCAAAATCCAGCCACATATTTGTTTAGAGCTGTTTTGAACTGTTTTGGCTTGTAAACGGTGCTTGATCTGTGCATATTTCTCTACTGATTCAGGCCAGACCACTTTTTCACTGTAGGAAGCGTTGTAATGGATTATGGACTCGTATTTTACGTCTTAATGATGGATTTGTTTCAGATTTTGATTTCTCAAGATGTTAACTGATGGACTGGAGTGGCGTGAAATGCTTGTGGATTGTTGTGATGTTTTTATCAGCTGTTTGGACTCTCATTCTGACGGCACCCATTCACATCCATTTGGCGAGCGAGTGATGAAATGCTAACCTGATGAAGAAACAAACTCATCTACATCTTAGATGGCCTAAAGACAAGCACATGTTCAGCACGTCTTCATATTAGGCTGAACTATTCCTCAAGTGTCTTAAATGCTTCTCGAGTCGCTGTATGTGCTTCTCCTGTTCCACACAGACGTCTGCTGTAATACTACTGACAGAAACGGGCTGTATGTGTTTCCCTGACCTGAGAAGACCTGACCGAGTTGTTTTCTAAATCCAGTGACTTTCTTCTTATCTGCAAAGCAGACTGTAAAACTCGTGAAGATGTGTGTTCGCTGACTGATTACTGTACCGGAAGCACGTAACGTCATCCTGACCTTGTTTTTGAGAAGGAGGTTTCCCGCAGATTTAGCTAAAGGAATATCTGGATTAATGTACAGCGTCTGTGACATGCCGTCGACTGCCAGAGAAAATCGTTTCTATGTTTTTTCAGTGGTAATCGACACATATTGAAAATATTTCTTCGAACAGTTCAGTAACCTCAGATTTTTCCACTTTCAGATCATTCCCACGAGCGTGTTATGTTTTTTAAAAAAAAGAAAAGTGCGTAATATTTTTCTCCACGTTGTCTTAATCCACTTTTAAAACGTACTACTATTGCATAGCACAACGCTAGAGTCCCTGTAAATAAAGAGTGTAGAATGTATTTCCTGCATTTATCAGAGATTCAATGAACGGTAGCTTTCCTTCAGTTAGTTCTTAAAAAATGCACATCTTACGTTCTGTTGCATCACTTTTTTTTATCGTACAATGTTTTGATTTCCTAGATATTTCATAAATAAAGAAAAAGCAAAGTAGATTTATTTATCTAAACGTGAAAAGTTTAAAGTTATTTAATGTATGAAAAGTCGGGACGTATCATTTAACCGTAGATTTATGTAATCTGCTTTTTCAATAAAGTGGTTTTTGTAGTTAACTTAAACTGTGTGATGGTGATTTCGTTCTTATATACAACCTTAGCTGGGTCTTTACACAAAAAGACATCTCGGTAACATGAAAATACTGATTTTCATTTAAATAAAATATAAAAATATTAATTTAAAAAAATATATAAATAAAACATTTTAATGTGTCATTTTAGACATTATTTAATTATTTGATTTATTTTTTTGAAGGGGGTTTTTAAGAAAAATACAGTAAAATTACAATACAATAAAATTGGATTTTATTGTATTATTGTAATTTTACTGTATGGATTTCATATATTTAACATATTTTTAACAGACATATTTAACATACACAGAATCTAGAGTTATCCAAAGAACACAAACGTCTAAAAAAAATGTGTAAACAGTATATTTATGTATTATTTGTTTCTTTCAGTTGATTTATGCATATCAGCTTGTTTTCAGCATGACATCACATCTTGTTGGCCGTATGGATTGTGAGGTCTGAAGTGATTTTCCACTCCACAAGTTTTCCTGTTTCCAGCCGTTTCCAGCATATATGTCTTATGGTTTTCCTGTGGTTTTCCAGTGGCATTTGAAGGGTCGTTGTGTTTATTCAGCGGTGGTATCAGCTCACATCAGCACGTGTGCATTTAGACTGTAATCACAGTGCTGCACGCAAACACTCGCCACACCCTGATGTCCGATACAGTCTCCCGCAGGAACAAACTAGGGCTCAATCCAGCTCATGAGTTCTCACTTATGTTGCATGTAAACATTTACTTACAATGTTTAAATAATGCTGCTTATAGATCATTTTCTCTTGCAGGATTGTGATCTCTGACTTCTAATTGCAGACTCTGGTACTTCATGTAAACCTGAGCCCAATTAGAGACATTGTTGAGATCTCACCCAAGGAGATGCATCTGAGACTCAATTTACAGTTCATTTGATCTCACTGCTGTCTGGAAGCAGCAAAATTGAGGAACTGGATCTGAACCGGAACTATTCGCAGGTATTTAATGTCTAAAATCAAACGTCTTTTTAGCTTGAAGGCAAATCACTGTTTTCGAACTGTGTTTGATTCGTTTTGCTGAAGTGATTCTAATGAGCTTCTTCACTGAATCCACTGAGGTCTATAAAGCAGCTCCTGTGGTGATTTGAATGTTTCTGAGGAGATTTTCGGATTAAACACACGGCTGGAGCGTCACACACACTGACACAGAACCTTAATTAGATCTTAAAGGAACAACTTCTTTTAATCTCTGGGCTTTAATAGTAATCTGTGTTAATCAGGGTTTATATCAGTATGGAATATGTATACAGTAATACAGTAATATTTGCAATGTTTTTTTTTTTAAATAAGTGTTTTCTGCTCACCAAGCCTGCATTTATTTTATATCCACAGCAAAGTACAGCAAAAACAGTAAAAATCTGACATATTTTTACTATTTAAAATAACTGCTTTGTATTTGAATATATTTTAAAATGTAATTTATTTCTGTGATTTCAAAGCTGAATTTTTAGCAGCATTACTCCAGTCACATGATCCTTATTATCTTAAAAACAGCTGAGTAGAATTTTTTCAGGTTTCTTTGATGAATCGAAAGTTCAGAAGAACAGCATTTATCTGAAATAGAAATATTTTGTAACATTATAAATGTATTTATCATCACTTTTGATCAATTTAAAGCATCCTTGCTAAATAAAAGTATTAATTTCTATAAAATTAGCAAATTAAGAATGATTTCTTAAGGATCATGTGACACTGAAGACTGAAGTAATGATCACAGGAATAAATTATGTTTTAAAATATATTCTTTTTTTTCCAAATTTTACTGTCCAAAAACGTTTGACTGGTAGTGTATATATGCACATATAAGAGAATACAAAAATGTTTATAATATAAAGATAAACAAGTTGAAGATAAACATTGTAAAATTCACTTGAAACAGAATAATAATTAAACTCATAAAGAAAAAGGAAATAAAAGTAAACAGAAAAGTGTAATTCCTGATCCAAAACTGATTAAAGCGATAAAACATATTTGAAACATTGACTGTTTTGAAGTTCATAAACCTAATATATAAGAAAATACTTGAACAAACCTGAAACTTGAATGTGAAAAGCTAATAATTGTGATTTGTTGAGGGAGGACGGGTGTGGAAAGGTGACTGATGACATCATCAACACCGAGACAAAGAGACCTTTATGAAAGTCACTGCTGTGTGTATGTGTGTGTGGACAAAATTGCTGAAAAATATCTTGAGCCAGCAAAGTGTAACCAAAAAAAAAAAAAGCGCATTGAAGCAGCTACCAGAAAAATTGTTTTCTTTCGGATGCAGCCTGTGATAATTAGCTGAGTTATTTAAGACTGTAAACATCAAGTCTATAATCATGTTTATGACAGACACTAAAACAGCTGATGAAACGGTGTATAAATGATGTGATATTTCCTCCTGAATACCATGAATTGTTTGCTGGTGTTGAACAGAAGGTGTTGAGTTCATTAGCTGCTCAATGACAAACAACAGACAAACTGCAGCTTTAATGAGACTCGTACTGTTTTACTGTTTGACTTTATTTATATGCTCCAGTTACACTATTCAAGATCTTGAGTCTAGAGTTGATATTATATTTAAACCAAATACATTTTAAATGTGCTAAATTGCAACTTCATCATTACAAATCTGATTATAAATATAATCAAATATATGACATTATGTACGTTTTAACAGAAATGGTATTAAAAGAATATTTTGTTCATCATAAATGCTTGTACATTCAGCCATTTAACCATCAAAAAAGCACTCTCAAGTTTAAACTAGATAAAAGAGTTTGTCACGACAAACTTTGAAGTTGGCTTGAGAAAGCCTGACCAGATAGTTTAAAAAAGTTTTTAAAAAGTTTTAAGAGATTTTAAAAGTTTTACGTTTGACAGTTTTCAGTCTGAAATAGATTGAAGTTTAAAGTAGTTTTAATGCTTAAAGCTTGAATATTCTGAAGGCAATACAGTCCGTCAGATAGATCTGTCAGATTACTAACATGATTAGCATGTTTCTAGCATGATTTGAAAGTTACTATCATGTTGCTAGCATGTTTCTAACATGATTAGCATGTCACTAGCATGTTTTAGTATTATTAGACTGTTGTTAGCATGTTTCTAGCATGATTAGCAAGTTAGTAGCATGTTGCTAGTAAGTTTCTAGCATGATTAGCAAGTTGCTAGCATGTTGTTAACATGTTTTAGCATGATTAGCATGTTTCTAGCATGATTAACAAGTTACTTGTGTGTTTATAGAATGATTAACAAATTACTACCATGTTGCTAGCATGTTTATAGCATGGTTAGTATGTCACTAGCATGTTAACATCTTTTAGCATGATTGTTAGCATGTTTTTAACATGATTAGTATGTTGCTTATATGTTTCTAGCATGATTAACAAGTTACTAGCATGTTTTTAACATGATGAGCATGTTGCTAACATGTTTATAGCATGATTAGCAAATTACTATCATGTTGCTACCATGTTTCTAACACGATTAGCATGTCACTAGCATGTTGTTAGCATGTTTTAGCATGATTAGAATGTTATTAGCATTGTTTCTAGAATGTTATTAGCATGTTTCTAGCATGATTAGTATGTTGCTAGCATGTGCCTAGCATGATTGATGAGTTACTAGCATGTTTCTAGCATGATTAGTAAGTTACTAGCATGTTGCTAGCATGTTTATAACATGATTAGCATGTCACTAGCATGTTTTAGTATTATTAGACTGTTGTTAGCATGTTTCTTGCTTGATTAGCATGCTGGTAGCACGTTTCTACCATGATTAACAAGTTACTTGCATGTTTCTAACATGATTAGCATGTCACTAGCATGTTGTTGGCATGTTTTAACATGATTAGAATGTTGTTAGCATGTTTCTAGCATGATTAGTATGTTGCTAGCATGTGCCTAGCATTTTTAACGCATTACTACCATGTTTCTAGCATGATTAGCAAGTTAGTAGCATGTTGCTAGTAAGTTTCTAACATGATTAGCAAGTTGCTAGCATGTTGTTAACATGTTTTAACATGATTCGCATGATTAGCATGTTGCTAGCATGATTAACAAGTTACTAACATATTTATAACATTATTAGCAAGTTACTGGCATGTTGTTAGCATGTTTGTAACATAATTAGCATGTTGTTAGCTTGTTTCTAGGATGATAAACATATTTCTAATATGTTTCTAGCATGATTAGCAAGTTACTAGCATGAAGCTAACATGATTAGCAAGTTGTTAGCATGCTGATAGCATGTTTCTAGCATGATTAGCATGTTGTTAGCATGTTTTTAGCACAATTAGCAAGTTACTATGTTGATAGCATGATTAGCATGTTACTAACAATTACCAAGCTACTAATAGATAGATAGATAGATAGATAGATAGATAGATTCTTCAAATAGAAGTTCAAATAGCATTTCAGTAAGTTGGATTTCTCAAGCCATCTTAATAATTTAAATGAATTTATAAAAATATAAACTATACTAAAGTTTTATCCGGTTGAAAAAACACTGTCAGAAAACATCACACGAGTTTATACTTTCATATTCTTTTGAATTGCACTATTTCATGGGAATTCGGAGGAAATAAAACTGAATTGTGACGTGTTTCTTGCAACAAAAAAAATTAATTCTGAGTTAATATCTCGCATTTCTGACTTATTTGTGAGAACTGCAAGAACAAAGTTGCAATTACCTCATAATTCTGCGTATATAACTTGTAATTGTGAGGGGAAAAAAAGACAGAACACAGAACATTGTGCGTCTGATCCTGCAGTTCAGAGGGAATGTGACATCAGATCAGTGCTGAATCTGTTTTTCCATGTAAACTCTGCTTTCTTTTTCAGTGACAGTGCCGGAGCTGCAGGCCAGAGCAGAGGACCACCCAAAATCTCTCTGCCCACGCTTCTTCACCGAGCTTTACATAACTCGGGATCCGTGGGAACGGCATGTGTCCAGCGTGTGTGCCGCAAATCCGTCCGTGACGCTGGCAGTCGGAGCTCTGCGCAGCATCTGCGCCATTCGATTCGGGCTTAATGTAATTCAATCACAGCATTTTTGTTGCTCTTGTATTCCAAAATTGAGGAATTATTGCAGATGCCGTATGATGATGAGATCAGTTCGGTAGCAAAGTTTTCCATGAGTCTCTGCAGGCCTTCCTGCACTGGAGTTTGAGCAAATAAAAGTCCGTGGTGTCCGTGACCCCAAGAGTTTGTCAAATAAAAACAGATACGATGTCAAAGGCTGGGTTCGGATTGCAATGCTGACCACAGAAGTCAAGATACGGGACTTCCGATTCATTCGCCGCTGTAGGTAAATGACTAATAACGTGCAGGGAACAGTGAAACTGTTTGCGCTGGTAAATAGTGTGTTTATGATCGTAATAATAAATTAAAATAATATGATAAGAAAGTGCAGTTTGCAATAGCAAGCTCCGTAGCGGACTTTTTTGCACAGGTAAAATAACTGGAAATAATTGCACCGGAAGTCTCGCACATTTAAGTTACAAATGACGCACCCGCTCATATGCATTATGCATTGACATTTCAAAAAGACATTTCAAGCAGTAGCATGCAACATTATTGCCTCATGATGAGGTGTTTTCCTCAAAAATGTGTTGTTTCATGCTAATTTGCTTTTTTTTTTTTTTGTGCTCTAATGTCTAATAGATTGTCAGTCTGATAAAACAGAAGTTTAAAACTGCATTAAAATGACTTTATGCAATAAAACAGTGATGCATGGTGCAAATAACATGAAGATCCACAGAACCTTCTGTGAGCTCTTTATTTTTATACCGTACTATCCAAATTCATATTAATCATACTGACGTCATTGAAAGCATCTGTTATTTATTGCTGTTTAAAGAGAGAGCAGCTGTACGTGGATATGACAGTTATTATTACAAGTATATTTAATCGAAATTACATGCAGACGTTTACAGGGAAAGCTTCATTTAGTGAAAGTAGCAGAGTTTCTCAATAAATTCAGATGAATGTGAATTCTCCACAAATAAGATACAAACAGGGTTTTCTGCTAAACAATCAGTGAACCTTCTGGAAAGGTTGTTTGCGCAGTTCAGGAGGTCATTTCTGTTGTTTTAATTATAAACCTGTTCTCAGAAATGAAACAAAAATGTTCACTTTTCTTCAAAACATCTGTAAACAGTGTTAAATGTTTTTAAGTAAAATTTCAAGTAAGAAATTTAAGTTAAAAAAGGCTGTCAAATGATTAATCGTGATTAATCGCATACAAAATAAAAGTTTGAGTTTTCCTAATATATGTGTGTACTGTGTGTAATTATGTATGTACAAATACAAATACTTTCATGTATACATTTAAGAAATATTTACAAGTATATGTATTTATTATATTTTTTATATTATTCATATTATATATAAATAAATATTGTGTACATAATATATTTCTCTTAAATATATACAGTAATTTGTGTGTATTTATATATACATAATAATTACACAGTACACACACACATATATTAGGCAAACTCAAACTTTTATTTTGCATGCGATTAATCGCAATTAATCATTTGACAGCTCTAAAATGTATTCAAAAAAGTGTAGCAATTTATATAAAATAAATATAATAATAATAATAATAGTTATTATATGCATATTTTGAATTTTATATTTGATGATTTGTTGGACAGTCTGTGAAACTGATCAAACTTTTAGTTGTTCAGTAGCTTAATAATTGCTCAGTTTAATATACAGTGGCACCAAAAAGTATTTGCTGACACTTTAAATTGTCTACATTTCTTTATATAACATAACAAAAGCAACTGGCTTCATAATCCACTAATATCACTCCCACACCAGCTGATTAAAGTCAAATGAGCAAAACTGACGTAGAAATGAGACATTCATATTTCACATTATCTCTCGGCTGAACATTTATTGCTTTATTGAAGCAACAGTTTGTTCTGTATATTGTGGAAAATGCCAGATCACCATCAGCTCTTGATGACTAGTACAGTTTTTACCCCTGTTGCCACGGCAACCGCATTGACTTTCAAATTCTCATGACGATCTGAAATGTTCATTCATTTTGCTTACTGCCGTTTAGTCTCGGCACATAAAAATTCACAAATCATTTTCTTTCTTTTTTTTTTTTTTTTCAAGGAAAAGGACGGAAATAACCGGCCAGGTGATGTTTGAAGTGAACGACGTGTTGCTAGGCAACAGGCACATTATATAGTCATCTGATCTCTCGCTGAGGTTCCTCTCTGATCCGTCAATCATCTCATTAGACGCAGACATGATTTACAGCTCCAAAACTCATGCAAATGGACAAATTCTGTGTGCTAATACTACAGTAATAGTCATCTGGCTCTTTTTCTGCTTGCAGGGAACATTTTTATTGGCGTGATGTTTTCCAGATGTGTTTCGGTTTGTGCTTCTGGGATTTGAGTGGAGATGAACACAGCTGACCTTTGCCCTCATGTTCCAAAGAGGAAACACTGGGAACCGAGAGACTGGCGGACTGTCATGGATGTGAACCTACAGCTCCACCTGCTGGTGAACGACCTTCTTGTGCTTCTCATCTTCAGATCCAAAAATCAAATGTAAGTGTCATAGAAGATTATGGAAATTTGAGGACTTTGCATTGTGCGATGCTATATCCAGTGCAGTGTGCTCCGCTTATAATCCATGCATTTACGTTTTTATTTACATTTATGCATTTATTATTGACATTTTATCAGTTCATGCATCCATGCATAATGTACACAACTATTTTCTGCTCAAAAACTGATTTTTTAAAATACATTTTATAATAGTTTTTATTATTTAGTCTTTATGGTATAATTGTTTTTATATATTTTAAGTTTTTTATGGTATTATATAGTGTTTTATATTATAATATTATTTTATATTATATTTACAGTATTTTATATTATAATGTTTAACATATTTTTGTGTTTATAATAAAGATTATTCTATCAAACAATAAAAAGTACATAAACACATTTCTGTTACAAACAAACAAAAAAGACCCTTAATCTTATTTTATTTCAGGTAGTTTCCAAAGAAACATTTCTCATTTTTGTTAAGTTTAACTTGAAGTACTAAAATAATTTAAAAAAATAAAAAAAATAAAAAATAAAAAATAAAAATAAAAAATAAATAGTAATTATAAATAACTAAAACTAAACAACAAAATCACTCAAATTAAAAGGAAACCAATTAACAATAACAACTATATTTAATAATATCTCTATGATATTAAAATAATACTGTTATATAGACATATTAAAAAAAAAAACTAAAACTTTAACCAAAATTAAAGCAAAATAGGAACGATGATACTATAACAACACTGGACGCTGTTTAATGAAAGTCATAACCGAAGTCACAGAAGTTGTGCAAAGTGATTTATTTCAGGGAAAAAAGACTCCCATATGTGACGAATACAGACACTTTCATGAAGTACAAACTGTAAAATACAAGGTGCTTTGGATGAGAGATTTTTCACAGAGTTCAGTGTAAAAGGAAGATGGTTGAAATTCTGATTTGGATTTTTTTTATTTTGCATGAGCATAAATTAAAACATTTACTATTTTTAAACTAAATTACACCACATTACAGTTTCAAAATGTTTTAAATTTTTATTAAAAATATTGGTGCAATTTTGAGGCAAGCTTCATTTCTCAGCCTTGTTTTTGGGCCGTGTTGTTGCAGGTCTGATGCAGTGCTTTGGTTTTGAGGTTCAGGGGATTGTGGGTAAAGGTGGAGCTTCTCTTCATGGTTCATTCAAGCAAAGTTCTTCTTGAGGAAGTTGATGAGGCCGTTGGTGGATGAATCGTGAGAAGTGACCTCCGCTGCATCCTGAAGCTCAGGTTCGATCTTCTTTGCCAGCTGTTTGCCGAGTTCAACTCTGAGTTTAGACAGAAAGACAGACGGGAATATATGAGTCTGAAAATGAGTCTGATACAGGCAGATTACAGTTAACCAAAAATAAAACCATTAAAATAATATATATATATATATATTTGTCTATTTTTCCTGATTAGTTCAATTTCTTTTTTCATTGGCTGACTCACCCCCACTGATCAAAACTGTTAATTTCCCACATGACGCCCTGAATGAAGATCTTGTGTTCATACATAGCTGTTAAGAGAGGTCAAAGGTCAGAAACCTGCATATCAGATGATATCTAATACTGTAAAGTATCACCAAAACATTGAGACGCACCAATCAGTACGCCCAGAGTGTATGGAGACAACTTTTTGAAGATGATGGAATTTGTTGGCTTGTTTCCTTGGAAAACCTGGATAGAAACACATGGATTATGTTACAGAAAAGAGCTTTATGTAATGATGAATGTTTCAAACAGTAGTATTTGTGCATTTAATAACAGGTTTATCTGTGTGTGCAATGAAAATCTAAATATTAAACATAAAAATTAAAAATAAAAATTGTTTAAAAAAAAAACATTTTTGGCAGTCTGATCAAATTATGAGTCATGAAGGAGGTTGTTGCTTATGATTCATTTACCACATTGTTATGTTGAGCAGATTGCATTGTGGGATACATTCTGTCATCTCTAATGCACATTTTGTTAAATGTGACTATTGCATGTATACAGAAAATCTGCATAATGTACATGTTATCTATACTGCATGCTGCAGGTTGAGTAAGAGCAGTATAAGTGGTAGTGTTTTTAGGGTGTAGTGTGTTTTGTGTCCTGTAGAGGTCAGTATAAGCCAGCACTTGACTTTAGATTCTCACTTTGTGTGGCAGAATTTTTTCCAGTTTCTCTCCGCTCAGTCCTCCAGCTTCCAGCTCTTTCTTTGCCTCTTCTGTCGTCTTTCCCTTCATCAGCGCCTCCGTCTGCGCCAGGAAGTTTGCCACCAGGATCTACAAGTGATGTGTATTTCTATAGTGCTTTATGCAGTACAGATTGTTTCAGAGTAGCTTCACAGTAATTAAACAGGAAAATAACAGTGTTAAAATGCATAAGTTATGAAACAAATTCAATTTAGGCTGTAAAGCAGCTCTGCAGAAGACGACAGTGTCATTATTCAGCTCAATTCAGTTCAGTGTTGATTTAAATTCAGTTCAATAACGGTGTTGATGTTGCAAAGGATCTACGGAAAATGTGACACATCACATACTGACTCAGTTGCATGGAAGCTTACTTTGCCACTAAAAATATAAAAAGTAATTATGACTTTATATTTCACAAGTCAGACTTTTCCTTCACAATTCTGGCTTTATAGCTCACAGTTTAGACTTTTTTTTCTCACCATTCTGGCTTTATAGCTCACAATTCCGACTTTTCCCCCACCAGTCTGGCTTTATAGCTCACAATTCCGACTTTTCCCCCACCAGTCTGGCTTTATAGCTCACAATTCCGACTTTTCCCCAACTATTCTGGATTTATAGCTAACAATTCCGAATTTTTCCCCACCATTCCGGATTTATAGCTCACAATTCTGAGTTTTTCCCCACCATTCTGGCTTTATAACTCATGATTCCGACTTTTCTCCCACCAGTCTGGGTTTATAGCTCACAATTCCGACTTTTCCCCCCACGATTCT
>JAHKKF010525494.1:0-28966 GCA_019740295.1 Labeo calbasu | reverse complement strand
GCGTAATATTTAATTCATTCATTCATTTATTTAAACAATGTGATACTTGTCAGTAAATATTTAATCCATTAACTAGTGCAAAACATGTGATTACATCAAGTATTTTTTAAAGTAACATTTGTTTCTTTTTCTTTCTTTTTTAGTTGTAGAGACAATATTTGTTCTCTTTTTATATTGATTTAATTTTTTTTAAACAATAACAATTGTTAATATTTTAAATTATAATTAAATTATGTTTTATATATATATATATATATTATAATATAATAATTATTATTATTATTTTTTTTTTTAAGTACTATTTGTTTTATTCATCTGGTTGGTTCTACAGTAGGGGTGTAATATTAATTTATTTCTTCCTATTCATTTTTAGTTTTGCTTTATTTTCAATGAAAGTGTTTTTATTGCAGCCCAGTACATGACTATGCTAAAAACTGCGTCCCCAGTGTAAAACCTGTCTAATTATGCATGAATTATTTTCAAAGTAGAATTTTTTTTATTACAAAATAATTCTATCCACCTATCTATCGATCTATCTATTTCCTGAAATCTAATCATTGCTGTAATTGTATTATAGGGGACGTATGCCACCGTTTTCAAGGGGCGAAGCAAACTGACAGACAACCTTGTAGCTCTGAAAGAGATCCGGTTGGAGCACGAGGAGGGCGCTCCATGTACAGCTATTAGAGAGGGTGAGCAATCTCTGTCTCTGTGTCTCTTTCTCTTCATCTCTTCTCAAAGCCACTTCGGATGCCGAGACACTGATGTTGATATTGCCCTGATCGATCCTGCCCTTTTCTCTCTTTCAGTGTCATTATTGAAGGATTTAAAGCACGCCAACATTGTCACGCTTCATGATATTGTCCACACAGACAAATCGCTCACTCTGGTTTTTGAGTATCTGGTGAGTGGACGTCCCATGCTGCTCCTCTGTGTCAATCTGATCATTTGCTTCTCCCTTCATTTATTTATTTGTTGTCTGATGGCCTTCTGCAGGATAAGGACCTGAAGCAGTACATGGATGATTGTGGAAACATCATGAGCATGCACAATGTTAAGGTCTGTCCAGTGTCTGTTTATTGGTATTAGTGCAGTGCAACACAGTATCAGACATCGTTTCTGTTTTTTTTTAACCTGTTGTTTGTGTTTTTCTAGATTTTCCTGTTCCAGATCTTAAGGGGACTGGCGTACTGCCACAGACGCAAGGTCCTGCACCGGGACTTGAAACCACAAAACCTGCTCATCAACGAGAGGGGTGAACTCAAATTGGCTGATTTTGGTACGTTTAGCCCTATGATGTCAAATTATTATTTTTAATTAATTAGAAATGTTTTATACTGTTTTGCATTTTGTTATATATATTTTTATATTATAATGTCTATATATTTATATCAATACTATTTCATATGTGTAACTATGTTTTAATATATTGTACTTTTATGTCTTTACAAATGATGTATTATGGGATATTTTATATTGTATAATATGTACTTCATTTTTCTTGATTTCATATAATTCATTAATTTTCATAAATTATAAATTTATATACTAGCTGTATTAAATTTTAAAAATATACTATTTTATATTAGATTAAAAAAACCTATTTAACCTATTTACTTTTCATTAAAAATACATGTCTTGAATTTATAATTTACAAATTTACTTTTATTTTATTCTACATTTAAATACCAAGTGTAATATTTCAAATATATACAAATTTTCAGTATATATTTTTTATTTATTGTTTTTATATATATATTTTTTTATAATATTTATATATTCAGTGTTATATTATTTATATATTTATACATATGCACTTTATTTTTCATTAATTCATAATTCATTGATTTTCATCAATTAGAAATGTATGTACTACTAACTATATTAGACATTTCAAATCTATACAGTATTTATGATATTTAGAAAATATATATTAAAAAGTTCTGTATGTTAATATTAGAATATTTATGTATTTAATATACATTTTATTTGATATTTTCTGTAATTTATTTTTCGTTAAAATACGTTGTCATGAATTTATTCATTTACAAGTTTGTTTATTATTATTTTATTCTACATACTAAGTGTAATATTTTAGATGTATAAAAATTAATATATATTTTATATATATATTTTTGTTTTATATATATTTATTGTAATTTTTGTTCAATATTATATTATTTATATAATTTTCATTAATTCATTATTTTCATCAATTAGAAATGTAAATACTAACTGTATTATACATTTCAAATGTATACATTTTATATTTGAAAAACATAAAAGTTCTATATTTACATTTATGTTGTAATTTCAGATGTATGCAATATTTATATTATTTTAAAATATATAAAAAAGTTCTGTATTTTTAATGTTTATATATTTAATGTAAGTATTGTATTTGTTATATTTATATTTTAATTAAATGCATTAATATGTCTTGAAATTATTAATTTGCAAATGTATTTACCTTTTTTATTATACATATAAATATTATTTCTACATATTTAAATGTATGCTAATTTAAATTTAATTTTAAATTTAAATTTAATTTAAATTAATTTAAATTAATTTAATTTAAATTTAATTTGTTCAGCAGATATAATTTATTTTTTAAATATAATTTAAAAAAGTGTTTTTTGTTTGTGTGTTTGTAGGTCTGGCACGAGCCAAGTCGGTTCCCACTAAGACATACTCTAACGAAGTGGTGACCTTATGGTACAGACCTCCTGATGTACTACTGGGATCCTCAGAGTACTCCACACAGATCGATATGTGGTGAGTGATGTGTCTGTGACCATGCTCATTTACATTCATCATTTACATTCTGTATTCTCTGTCTGATCCTCTCTCTGTCTCTCTCAGGGGTGTTGGATGTATATTTTATGAAATGGCTGCAGGTCGGCCGCTGTTCCCAGGATCCACCGTTGAAGATGAGCTGCATCTAATCTTCAGATTACTGGGTGAGCAAACAAACACACACACACACACACACACACACAGACACACATGCGCACTCTCACGCCCAGCTCTCCAACTAAATGATTCAATTCAGAGCCTGCGTGATGAAACGCACACTTCAACTCCAGACATTACGACATTAAACACACACACACACTCTCACACCAGACGTGTCATGGTGTTCAGACTCAGAAGTGATTCTCACCTGCTTTAAAAACAAACTGCAACCATCTGAGCTGCCATGCTTGCTGTCCACACACACACAAACATGCTTTTGCATGGAAACTGTGAGATCACATGGTAGGTTACAACAGTTCAGCTGAAATCCAGTCCGGCTCAAGCTCACCTGATGCGTTTGACTGCACATACTGGAGTGTGGAAATACTTCTGAAAAAAATCTGGAAAGGAGGTTTTATATCATTTTTAAAGCTATATTCAAACTGTATTTTGATTTTTTTTTTTTTTTTTTTTTTTTTTTTTTTTGAAACTAGCTCTAAAACTGTACCACATGGTTCAAGATTCCCAGGGAAAGCATGAACTGATTTAAAAAAAATGCATTGAATGCAGTGCAAGTTGCTTTAAATAAAAGCATCTGTTAAATGCATAAATGTAAATCATATTTTAAAGCAATTTATGGCCTTTCCACTGTCTAGAAATATAGGACTTGAAATGTCAGAAATTTATAAAATAGTGGTTTTAAGTCCTGGTGAAATCATAGGGAATCCTTAAGAACGTAGTTTATGGAAATTTCATTTACATTTTTTCCCCATTATTACAAATTTCTTTTGCTAGAGATTAGCTCTTTTGCAATATCTATAAAATGATTTAAAAAAGAAAAATGAAGTAAATTTAATTCATATATACAATACAACTTGAATACACCGCTTCTATGATGAACGTGTTAATAAATTGTATAAATGTAGAAATGTATTTCGTTTTTTTTTAATAAAATAAAGAAAAATGTTCATATTTAAGTCATGTAAAATCCAAAATTTATACAGTATTTACGTGTTTATATGGATATTGCACAATTACATATTTATAATTTAAATCATAAACATAATAAATGTTATAATAATTATTAGCATGTTTTTTTATTATTTATTCTTTAAAGAAAATACAGAAAAATGCTCAAATTTAAGTCATGTAAAATCCAAAATGTATACAATATATAAGTGTTCATATGGATATTGCAGAGTAAAATATTTATAATTTAAATCAGAAACATATAACAAATTATTTATATTTTATCACATTTATTTATTTATTTATTTACATAGTTATTGTTATTTTCTCATAATGGAAACATAGGTTTGGGATCAGTAAGAGATAGATATATATATATATATATATTTTTTTTTTTTATGCTCAAAGTTGCATTTATTTGATTTAAAAAATACAGTAAAAAGAGTGATATTATGAAATATGTTTACAATTCTGTGATTCAAAGCTGAATTTTCATCATCTGTTACTCCAGTCTTCAGTGTTACATGATCCTTCAGAGGCAAAAAATTGATAAAGATTTTTATTTTAAATAGCTGTTGTTCTTAACTTTTTATTAATAAAAAAAAATCTGAAAAACCATAGCGTTAACATAAATATCAGCGCTGTTCAGAAATGCAGACAGGCTCTAAAATATAAAGTGTTAAATGGATGTTTTGGCTTTGTGTGCAACAGGTACACCTACAGAGGACAACTGGCCCGGCATCTCGTCCATCGAAGAGTTCAAATCCTACAACTTCCCCAAATACAAGCCTCAGCCCTTCATCAATCACGCGCCCAGGTACCTGCGCTCTATCTGGGTGTCTGTAGGGGTGCTGCATTGCTGTTTCATACACTTTCGAGTTTGTGTGCTCAGTGACTTGCAGTGGCTTTAGTGTGTTTGTCTTGCCACACAGAGCAAATGACCATGACCTCAAAGCCTGTGTGTGAGTGTGCGGATGCTGCTGTGGGAAAGTGTGTGTGTGTGTGTGTGTGTGTGTGTGTGTGTGTTCTGGTGCATGTTAGAAAGCCATGTGCGTGCCAGTAAAGCAGGATATCCTGTGGAATTTCTGAGGCCGTTTGTTTCCTTCCTTACGTTTGCCAGTCTAATTTGTCAACCTGCCGATGGTCACATCTCTCTCTCTCCCTCCCTTCCCATCTACAGGTTGGATACTGAAGGAATAGAGCTGTTATTGTCCTTTCTAAGGGTAAGGAAATGCCAGAACAATGGATTGCATTAAATACACACACAAACAAATATATATGATTTTCCATTACTTTATCTTGAGCACTCTTATTTTGCACTAAATCCTTTATTTTCATGTGTTTTCCATAGTATGAGTCCAAGAAAAGGATCTCTGCAGATGAATCGATGAAACACTCCTACTTCAAGAGTCTGGGCATGCGTGTGCACACACTGCCAGAGAGTGAGTGTCTTTATACACACACACGCACAGTATAATTGCTTATATATATATATCCCCATTCATGATGTGCTGTGCTTGTGCAGACATATCCATATTTACACTGAAGGAAGTGCAGCTTCAGAGGGACCCCGGTTACCGGAACTCCTCGTATCCAGAGACAGGTATGTGTTTGGTTGATACGTGATCTGTTTGCATGTTCAGATACTGTTATTGTAGTCGGTCAGTATGGGTCAGTGTCAGTAGTTTTTGGAACTGACACTAGGGGGCAATGATTGTGTAGAGCAATAGCTATTGAATGGGTTGATAAATGTGACAGTATTTAGAAAATGGTCTATTTTTAAAGAATGAATGATAAACAGATATATGTAAAATAAGTCCTTATTTTCTCTTAAAATTATTTGCATTAATTTCAATATGGTTTAATTATTTACATTATATTTTTATATTAAAAAAAACAATACATTATATTAAATATACATAAATGTGTTAAATATGAATATATATTATTACATTTATTATTTACATTTATAACAAAAAATGTATATCCTAAAATTTTTAAATATTTTTTAAAAATTTTAAATATTTTTTTAACTTATTTTATTATTTTACACCTCTGATAACATAACTAATACATATAGTACATATTTATATTAAAATTAATTATATTAAGTTACATTTTATAACTTTAGAACATTTTAAAAGGTTTTTAATTAAATGTAAAAAAAAAATTGCATTATTTTGTAAACTCTTACACCTTGTTCTCTTATTTATTAATTGTATTAATATTTAATAGTGAAATATATTTTTATATTAATATAACTTTAAAATGAAACATTTATTAAGTTACATATGATACGTATGATATAGTACATGTAAAACAGAATATAAAATTATACTTGTTCTCATCTATTAATTTCGTTAATATTTAATAGTTAAATATATTTTATAAAATTAATATATTTTAAATTAAAATATTTATTAAATTATATATGATATTATTTATTAGTTTTATTAAAATTTAATAGTTAAATATATAAAATTATACTTGTTCTCTCATCTATTAATTTAATTGTTAAATACATCTATAATTTTTTTTTAATAGTTACATATATTTTGATTAAAATAACACACACACACATATATATATATATATATATATATATATATATAATGTATATATAATATATGTGTGNATATATATATATATATATATATATATATATATATATATAATGTATATATAATATATGTGTGTGTGTATTAAGTTATATATGTATGATAAAATCGATGTAATACAAAATATAACATTATACTTGCTTTCTTATCTAATAATTTTATATAAAATTATATTTAAAATTTTATGTAATAGTTAAATATAACTATAATCCTTTAATTTTATTAATATTTAATAGTTAAATATACCTTTTAATTTTATTTTACCAGTTTAATTTATCTATTAATTTATTAACATACAATTTTTGGAATATATTTTAAAATTATTCTAAAATAAGTTTATATAATTTAATATTTATGAATAAAAATTTATATTATAAATAAAAAAGGTGCTTTTTGTCAGCTTGCACACTGTTCTTTCATCTATATATAACTTTATATAATATTTAAAATGATTTTTTACAAAATACATTTTTGAATTATTTTGTAACCTTGTCCACCTTGTTCTCTCCTCTTTTTCCTTCTCGTCCTTCTGTCTCTCTCCTCACAGGCAACAGCAAGAACAGACGGCAGAGCATGCTGTTTTAAGCTGCGTTCCCTCGCACTCTTGCCCATCATCGCTCTCTCTCACACACTCTCTCACACAAGCACACAAACACACACACACTTGACGGATCAGTTCGACAGCTCTTATTCCGTGACTGTGTCGTATAGACTAACAGACTTAGTCCCCCCTCGCTCTCCGAGAGAGAGGGGTGTTTGTCGCGTGTGCATGCGTGGTGAAGGGGATCGGCCGAACCCGCTGTCTCCCCCCGTCCCGTCCCCCAAGTGTCCCGCAATCCAGCATGCAGCCTTGAGCCAGAACGCCCGTCGGTCCCTCGTGTTCCCCTTCCCCCGTGTGACGCTTAGAGTGTGCGAGGCGTGTGAACGTGTATATATTTATTGACGGAGGGGTTGTTTTTGCTGCTAATCGACTACTGTCTCTACGTAACTTCCTCACTCTCGGGGCGACCCTCCCGGGACGCAACGGTCCCACTTTTTTTGGTTTTGTTTTAAAAGAACGATTATAGTTGTCGTCATGTTGGTTTTACAGAGGTGGAACGCCTATACGAGTGTTTTGAGTTTGCGTTTGGTTGATTTCGCTTTAAAGCGACAGACTCATTCCAAAACCTCACATTTTAACGTATCATTTCAAGAAAAAAATGTGGATTTGTTCCTCAAAGGCCGCGTCACGTGAACCAGGGACCATCTCGACCAGGTGGGCTTCAGAAAGACGCAAAACAAACACTGGACCAGCAGGAACTTTGTGACCTCACCATTTCGGACTGAGAACCGGACCATCTCTCCTTTTGCATTCATTCAGAGTGATCCTATTGGAACTGAAGTGCTTGTATGCCAGATGTGTTTTCGATTCTTTCTTTGAGCGTTTAGAGCTCCTGATGCATCACTTTCTTCTATCAATAGAGCTCCTCTGTAGCTTCCGAGTGTAAAAGAGCGAGAAAGTGAGGTTGTATGTGTGAAAAATGGAGATCTGTAACTGTACAGAGCCCTTTGCGATGGCTATGAAGATGAACTAGTTTCATTAACAGTATTAAGAGATTGTTTTTTTTCTTTTTTAATGTTACATATTGACCCTTCTGTGAATAATGGTATCTTAATGTGGCATGTTGGAGTCCGACTGTCCCACATTTGTGCTTGATTCTATTCAGAAGAGAAAACGATATTGTGTGTATAAAAAGAAAAAGTAATAACAAAAAAAAAATTCGACAGCAGCAGGACCAATGTTTCTTTTCCCAGCATTTATATAAACATGAAGAAAGCAGAAGATATCAGATTTTAGACTCTTTTTTTGTTTTTATGAACTGACAGATGTTAATTAATACTGTCAATCCGGAGTCGATTGTTTCTGGAGATGCGTGCGTGGGTGTGTGCGTGATTGCGTGTGTATACGTGACGCATGGAGTGCGTGTTGTCCTGTAAGCTCCGCCTCCGTGAAACACTGACGCTCTCTCAGTCCTGGCTGTCGGCTGAATTGACCGTTTAACTCTTTGTACTGCAGATATTTATTTCTCTTAATCAGTGAAGTAAACATGGTCTGTTTCATACAGCGAACTCTCTGTCGTCTGTTTATTATGTTTGTGTGTGTGTGTGTGTCTGTGTGCATTGAAGTCATTTCACTCGGCGGCCGTCTTTGAAACGCCTCTCGGGCATGCAAGTGCAGCTCCTATCTCTTTGAATGGGGAAGCATCAAATTCTCCAAAACTGTTCGCTAAGCTTACGATTAAATTTCATTTTTGAAAACACCAGTGAAATTTGACAACAAATAAATAAATTAATAGATGTTCAACACCCGTTTAAAATATAGCTGCAAGACATTATTTAGCTAGTGTGTAACCATCAAAATCAATTTAAAAACAGCATTTTGCCAAAAACTGGTAATTTACCATAGAAATGTGATGTTTTTAACGTTTATGACTTATAGCGCCAGCTGTGGTCCAGTCCTTCTGAAACTTTGTTTAGAATCACCTGTCGCATATGCTCAGCCGCTTTCGTGAAGTTTTGAGTTTTCCTTTAGGCTTTATAGGATTTGGGGTGAATTTGGACAGGCCCCTTTTCTAAATGAACACATTGTAGCTTCCCAAAGGGTAAATTTCAACATTTTTTTTTGATAATTATTGGCCTAGAGAGTCCAGAAGCATTGTACTGCAATGTTTTCTTCTAGGACTAGTTCGCCAAAGTAGGTTTTTTACATCTTCTCAATCATTTAACAAATAATTGACAGCAGTGGTTCTAGAGGCAAAGTTATCCAGAATGAGGAGGTTATTGTATGATATGAATATCATGCGTATGTGTGAAAAACCACATCGTCTACACCCTTGGAAAATGCAATATCTCCCCCCCCAGTGGCCAATTTCTTAGGAGCCGTGAGTCGAACAGGCAAGCCAAGTTTTGTTCCGGTCAGCCTCCGTTAACCTTGTCTAACAGGTGCTCAAAGTTTGTCTGCCAATGTTTTTTTCCCCTCTTATAGCGCCACCAAGTGGCCAACCTCTGCTTTTTTTTTCCTGTGACCTCAGATTGAGCTGTTGCGTATATGTTCTGCTTCCGATCCTGCGAAAACCCTAGGACTCGTTGCAAAGTAGGTTTTTTACATCATCTCAATCATATAACAAACGATTTGATTGACAGCAGTGATTCTAGAGGCAAAGTTGTCCAGAATTAGGAGTTCAATCGTATAATACAAATATCGTGCGTATGTGTGCAAAACCACGACGCACAATCGCTTCTGCCCTTGGAAAATGCAATATCGCATCCCAGTGGCCGATTTCTTTCAAATTTCTCTCAGACCTTTGGGGCCATGAGTCGATTAGGCCCACAGAGTTTTTTTCTGATCAGCCTTCGATAACCTTGTCTAACGTGCTCAAAATTCGTAGGCCAATGGCGGCCATGTTTTTTTTCCCCCTCTTATAGCGCCACCAAGTGGCCAAGCGCTGCATTTTTTTTCCCTGTGACTTCAGATTGAGCTCTTACATATGTGTTCTGAGTTTGACAAAGATATCTCAGACCGTTCAGGAGTTATAGGCATTTTACTAAAAGTAGCCCTGCCCCTTTTGAAAGTTTTGGCACCCCTTTGCGACGGTGATTCAAAAGTTCTATTTTTTTTTTTGATAATTATTGTTATTCACTCTCCAGAGCATCTTTCTGCACCAGTTTGGTTCCAAACGGGCGAAAAATTACACTTGAATCTGCAACTGACGGTTTACACGCTTGAACCCCTAAAAAACTAGACCAGCCAATGCGCATGCTCAGTCATGAGAGCGAGTTTGCGAATGCTGCCTGTTTCTATAGGATCTGGAACTTCTAATGGCAGCTGCAGTGATGCTATGACTACTAATCAACAATTGGCTCTTTTATTTAGAAGGCGGGGCTTATTCGCCACTCATAAGTAATAGGAGTGCACAGCAGTGTTGCCAAGTCCTTGGTTTTCCTGCGGAATTGGGCTACTTCAACACTGTTGATGCAGGTTAAAGCAACCCCAATAACGTCATATTTAGCCCCTGAAATGTAAGTTTTCTTGGGGAACCCGACAAAAAAAAAAAAGTGTATTTTATCCCACCGAATGCAAGTTTTTAACACGGATTCCCCTTGAAACATGATTGGGCTAGTTTTGAGTAGCACTTGGGTGGGTTTTGGTGTGAAAACCTGGCAACCCTGGTGCATAGTCTTCCTATATTTCATCCCGAATGCAAGACACAATGACGTTACATCGCATTTAATGCTTGTTTTTATTTGGAAAACACAAGGCACATTTTCTTGACTCTTGGAAAGCAGCTCATTTCCAGGGTTGCCAGGTTTTCACAACAAAACCTGCCCAATTGCTACTCAAAACTAGCCCAATCGTGTTTCGAGGGGCATCCCCATTCAAATTTAGAAGGTGGGGCTTATTTGCCATTTATAAGTAAGACGCGTTGACGTTAAGTCGCATTCAATGCTTGTTTTTATTTTAAAAACACAAGGCACATTTTCTTGACTCTTGGAAAGCAAAAAATATAAAATTAATACGAGAATACATTTTTTTTTACTCAATTAATTAATGAAAAAAAAAAAACGGAAGCTATTACAAAGCTTTCTTTCCAATATTGAAATGGAATTTCGTCTATTACAAAAATGTATTTAAGCAAGAAAATAATACAAATACACAATTCTTACACAAAAAAGGCACAGCCGGTAGTACATTTGAAGCACAGTGCATACAACGCAATATTATACAATACAATACCAGACAAACAACAAACGAACAGAAACCCGGTTCACAGCCTCAGAAAATTAAAAAAGAGACTTAAATTGCTAATGAGATTCCTTTAATATGATTTAAACATTGAACTGGTTGACAAAACGGCAGATCTTTCCAGTTGAAGCACCTTAGGAATGGAGAACAGTAGGGAACGCTTACGTCATGAATGCTGTTTTGAACGTGTTTTACGTTTGTCTCTGAAAAAGATGCAGTCTTGAACACGTTCTCCAGGATGCAGATTCTCTAAGGCTCCATTTCCAATGACTCACCGTCTTCTCAAAAGGACACTTCATGTTCTTTGGCATTACCTCATCATGATTCCCTATTTTAAGAGCTTGCGGAGGAATTTTTTGGTGAGCTGTTTGGATTGCAGCCTGAGTTAAAGAAGAAAACACACAGTTTGCTGGTCCAAAAACTTTTCAGCTGAAGGGTGCTGTAGGTGTCGGTGGCCACAAGGGGGTGAAGTGCAGTCTGGCTCAAAAATGACATATGAAGGTCCATAATTCCTTCTTAGTGTAAGAGCAAAGGTGTAATTCGGGGAGGGGATATGTGGAGTGTCCAGAAATCAGGATTTCTGGGCGCTGGAGGACAGGAGGAGAGAGGAGGAGGATGATGAAGAGGAGTCCAGGTTGGGGAGGGGTACTGGGAGCGGCCCGTTCAGCAGGGTGGGGAACTGTGAGAGTCAGAAAGCAAACAGAACATTGAGGTAATGTAACACAAGCTGAATCAAAATGTCTTTATATGCTGTGTTTAGTAACTATACAGCAAATGTTTTATATTAAAAATCAACATCATTAATTATTATTAAATGTATTATTAAATGGGATGTATATTATTATTATTATTATTATTATTATTACTTTTTTTTTAATATTAAATCCTACCTGGATATTTCTTTATATGTTCTATTGTGTGTTTCAACAAATTAATTGTTGTTGTTATTTTTATTAATGCTTATTTATTTTTTTAGATTTTGATGTTAAATATTACCTGCATTTCCATAGTAGTAGTAGTATTATTTATTTACTCATTTATTTATTTTTCCTTTTGAAATAATACCTGGACATGTGTCCTTATATGTATATTTATTAATGTTATTATTATTAGTAGTAGTAGTAGTATTGTTGTTTAATTATATTGTATATGTATAAATGTTTACTAATAATGTTTTATTTTATTTTGCTTTATTTACTTGTTTATTGTTTACTTATTTGTTTATTGCATTCTATAAAATACTTAAAAAAAATTCTATAAAAAAGTATTTTATTTAAATACTAATTATTATTAGTAGTAGTAGTAGTCTTATTTTTATTATTAGTAGTAATAGTATTATTTTATTTATTATATACCATAAAAAGTTTATTAATACTGTTTTATTTTGTTTTGCTTTATTTTAGAAAATACAAAGCATTTTATTTAAATACTAATTATTCTTAGTAGTAGTAGTAGTAGTAGTAGTATTCTTTATTTATTATATTACATATAAATGTCAATTAATGTTTCTTCAATTTTGTTTTGCTTTATTCATTTATTTTATAAAATACTAAGCATTTTATTTAAATACTAATTATTAGTAGTAGTATTATCTTATTTATTATATAATGTATACATTTTATTAATACTGTTTTGTTTTGCTTTTTTATTTTATAAAATACAAAGTATATTATTTAAATTATTCTCAGTAGTAGTAGTAGTAGTATTCTTTATTATGTATAAATGTAAATGTATAAATGCATTTATTTTATAAAATACTAAGTATTTTATTTAAATACTACTTAGTCGTAGTACTGTTGTTATTTTTATTAATAGTAGAAGTATTGTTATTTTATTTATTATATTATGTATAAATGTTTATTAATAATGTTTGCTTTATTTTGTTTTGTTTGATTTTGACATTAAATGGATGTGTCCTTACATGTATATTTATTATTAATAATTACTAATAATATTAGTTTATTAGTAGTAATAGTAGTGTTATTTTATTTATTTATTTATTTATTTATTTATTTATTATATATTATTTATAAATGTTTAAGAATGTTTTGTTTTGCTTCATTTTTTTTAAGTTCATTTTCATTTTATTAAAAAAAAATTCTAATATTTAATTTCATTTATTTGCCGATTTTAGCATTGTAACTGCATTTTCAGGACAATTTTCTCTAAAAAATTGTATTTTCCGTAATACAATAATAGATATATCTCTTAGTGGACTTTTTTTTTTTTTAAATAAATTATTTACCTTACTATATTTTTTCTAAAAATACCATAAATTAAGTACAACCACCATAGAGTGTACTTATAACTGAGCTTCACAAATGTGTAAAAAATGTAATTTCTTTTGATTTTCAAAAGATGACCTGGGCAGTTTCTGTAAATATCTCCCTGCATGTAATACACCTCAGTGAAGGGGAAAAAAAAAACTCTGTCTTTGTGGTTCGCTAAACAAACACGCTCGTAGTCCATCACGGTAGTGCTAGGAGAGGAACTTCCTGTTATGTGAGAGCTGACTATACACACAGACACAGAGTCTTTTTCAGTTATCACCCCCTCCCTTTTTTAACAGGAAGCTGTTTTTCCCCCATATCCAATGCAGAGAGGAAACATCTGTAGCTTATTTCCAAACCCTAATACACACACACTCACAAATACACCAGTAAATCCATTTCCCGGACTGACTCAAAAAGCATCTCTTTTTTTCCCGATATGTTTTACAGGTATAGAAACTAATAAAAAAATCCCAAAAAGAATTGCACTGTAAAAAAAAAAAAAAAAAAAAAAAAGCCAGACGTGCCACAAAAGTTTTCCACTGCAGCCAATAGCGGCAGGAACGACAATCATGTGACCAACCAGAAATCTCCCACTACGGCCGCCCAGGGAGGAAGTGAGAGTGGGGGAGTGAGTGTACGTCTGTCTGTGTATGTGCGCGAGTAAAAGTGCACATCACGAACTGTCACTATTCCTGTAAAGGCGGAGCCAAGCAGTCGCCGTAGTTACCTTAATGGTTTCCTGCTGCCTAGCGATGTTTACAGTAAAGACCGGACCCTCCCCTTAAAATGCAAGATGAACATAAATATACAGTTTGCGTGTTTGCGTTCTGTCTTTTTTGCTCACACACACACACCTCCCTACAAACTCATTCTCCCCCGGGCCAGAACAGGAAGTATCCACAGGATTTCCCCTCTCGCTCACATGAAGGCTGAAACTCGACACCAAACACAAACACGCTCGCAAAACAGACAAGCGAATTGCTTTCAAAAACGCATTGTGTCAGTGCTAAGCAAAATAGCATGCATCCTCACAATCAGATCTCTCTTTTGTGCATTTTGTGTGCTTTGTGTGTACCTGGAAGAGTGACCCGTGGCCTTGTAGCCTGGCGGGGCTGAGAGGGGCTACGGGACTCAGGCTGCTCCAGAAATGAATGGAGGACAGGAGAGGACTGGGCGTCAACAGCAAACCAGAGGGAGTCTAGAGAGAGAGAGAGAGAGAGAGGAGGTATTGTGAAAGGGGGGAACAGGAACATGAGATGTTATTTGTATTAGTCACTGAAGTCATGGATCATGAAACCCCAGTGTCTTTTTGAAACTTTGGAAAGACGAATGTGAGTCTCCGCATGTCCAGACACGTCTTTGTGTCGGTTAGCAGGCGATAGCATGTGAAACCTGTCATGCACAAGTAGTCTGAGAACCCCTTTAACAAAAACCTTCCCTGATTTTTTCACCTGAACAGGACAAGAGCACAAATGCAATTCTGTAAGTGGAAGGACAACTGTCCTGGACATAGCTGACACTTGTTTTATCTGTGCAAGCAGATGAAGTATTTTGCTCAATCTGGCATTATGAAATAACTGTCTGTCTGTTGTAGATGGTTCAGTATGTTTAAAGCAACAGTTCACACCCAGTCATGTGCTCAACCTCATGTCTTTGTTCTAAATTTGTCTATTGTGGACAATTGTCCCTTCGCAAGCAGCTTGATTGACAGGCGATCTGACCAACGCCGAATCTGCCATTCTGTCTGACAAACAAATCAGACAGGAGAGTAGATTAACTTCAGTGGACTTAAGCTTGAAACATTGTCTCTATTGAGGTCTTTTTACAATTTAAATAAAAATACGTTCCGATGTTCATTCATGTTTTTTCATGCTTTAAGTAAAGAAGACGATCGGTTCACGTGTCGGTTGATCTAATAAGGCAATACGATGATCTGTCAAACACATTTTTTTTTTTACAAAATAGCAACATTTTAAAGCTAAAACCTTGTTTCATATCAGAAGTAACCTGCTCTGTCTTGTCTGTCGACATGTTGTCAGTTTCCTCTTTGCTCCGCAATGTATTTTTCACTACGTGAGAATGTGATGTGTAGTGTGAGAGTGGTATTGTTGGTCAGACAATGCTGAAGAGTCGTAAGTTGTTAAACAACATTACAATCTATTGAACACACTGTCCTTTTCTCCCTCAGCCTCGTTTTCATTCCTGTCAAAAATTAAATAGTTCAAAATTAAAAAGGTCCTTTAAGGTGCTTTGAAACACGTAGCATTATTCCATGTGTTGACGTAATTGAAACTGAAACAGGAAGACAGGACATATCAAGCAGCCCCGCCTCCTTTTTTTAAATAGCCAATAGCGTTTCATTTATATCTCAGCTTGGGCCAGAGCCTTTTGAGCTCAGTAAAGCCGCATTTGACATCCACAATCTCATCTATATCACTATAAAATATACTATTCTATGCAGAACGTTAGCATGTTGTCTGCGCCGACTCATATGATCCGCTCTGTGCTATCGCATGTCTGGACCGGAGCAAACTGTGCGTGCTGCGTCGGTTCGTGTGAAACAGCGCAAAACCAGACTTCTTTCCCCCCGATGGAAAACATATTTACACTGTCTGAATCGTTCCCTATCCCCTATATAGTGCAAATACTAATTCTGTGAACAAATGACCAATTTCAACCACAGCTTTAATGTCTACTTATGGTGTAGGAGGCGGGACGCTTCGAATTCTAGAGAGTATTTGATTGGTCAGAAAGTCTGATGAGAAGCTGAAGTGCAGGGTGATGTCATCAAAATCGTTGATCCATATTGGCTGAAGTAAATGTGAATTTTCTCATTGTTTTGAAACACACTAGCTTATAGATAAACTTGGCTAACATATTAATACTAAAAGCCAAAAAACTTCAATTTTGATTTCATGGGGAATTTAAAGGGATAGTTCACTCAAAAATTAAAATTCCGTCATTAATTAATGTTGTTCCAAAACCGTTATGGTACATTCACACAGGACATTGGTGTCAACGCGTCTCATTTACTTTGAATGGACTGACTACAAGCGTTGCCAAACTGAATTATGGGTTCATTGCGTCGTGTCACTGGCGTTGCTCACGGCAGAAGTTGAAAACTTTTCAATCGCCAATGCAGGCATCAGCCAATCAGATCGCCTTATGCAAATACCCTAGCGCAGATACTAGCCAATCCTGTTAATGCAACACCAGAAAAGTAATGTGATTGGCTGCTTTCACTATGATGGTCACATCAGCACAAAAAGTTGTAGCTCATAGCTTCATAACATTACAGTTGAACCACTAATGTCACATGGACTATTTTAAAAATGTCTTTACTACCTTTCTGGGCCTTGAATGTGGTAGTTGCATTGCTGTCTATGCAGGGTCAGAAAGCTCTTGGATTTTTTTATCAAGAATATCCTAATTTGTGTTCTAAAGAATGAACAAAGGTCCTACGGGTTTGAGGCAACATGAGGGTGAGTAATTTTTGGGTGACCTGTCTCTTTAAGAGAGAAAGCGGGAGAGAAATCTACACAAGCATGTAGCTTCCCATGGGTCATGGACTTTGGATCACCAGGTTGTGGCTATAGGGCAGCATGTGAAATCAATTTCTCGTTCTCGCTCTGTTTTTCCCTGTCCTGTGTCACTGTGCTGTAGTGTGCGAGATTACAGACATATGGCTTTACTTACAGGTCTCTCTTCTCTCACTTATGCCATTCTGTCTGTCTTCTCTCTCTTCCTGTTTCACTCTACCTCTTTTTTAAAACCCGTCTGCCTGCCACGCATTTCTCCCTTCACACCCAGTAAAGACCGAAATGTCTCATAGCTGTATTACCAGTATAGGTGTGTGTCCTGTCTATTTGTTACCTGTTGAAGGCCTTATAATCAGTGCCGCAGAGGATGTTTTGTGTTCATTTATAGCTCAGTTCCAAAACCTAGAAAGCTTCCTACAGCAGAATGAAACCTGATCCGAAAGCTCTACACAGGCAGCAACTAAATAGGGCAAAATTAGCATCTTGCTAAGCTACCAACATGACAAGCACAAAAACGTTTTTTTAACTGAGACCAAACTGTTTTTATTAATACTTTTGATAAATATAAGTGCAACCCTAATGTATGAGTGATTAAAATTAGCCTTGTCATCACCAACATAATCAGACTAATATTAGCTATTTGCTAAAAACATAGCTGCCTTGCTATTGACTGCTTAGCTTGCTTTCTCACGATTGAATCCAGCAGAACTTTACATTAGTGTATTGCTAAGCTAACTATTTTAATAAGCACAGCATTAACGCACTGTCTAAAATGTAATTTTAAAAACTGAACAAAACTGATCAATAGTTTAATATTAAGTTAAATGTAAGTATTTTTGACATTTATTTTAGCTTAGCTCAGCTCATTTCAACACATCTTAAGTTAGCATGTTGTTAAGCTAACTACACAATGTTCTAATGAGCATAGCATTAATCTATTGTCTAAAATGTCATTTTTTTTATTGACATTTTGAACAATATTGATCAGTAATGTTTGATATTAAGTTACATGCCAGTATTTTTGACATTTATTTTAGTTTGAGGCTATGCTTAGCTCAGCTCCGTTCAACACAGCATAGATTAGCATGCTGCTAAGCTAACTACACAATATTCTAATGAGCACAGCATTAAACAATTTTCTAAAATGTCACTTTTTGTTTAAACAATATTGATCAATAATGTTTGATATTAAGTTAAATGTAAGTATTTCTGATACTTAATTTAGCTTGTGGCTATGCTTAGCCACATTTTACATTTAGTATTTTGCTAAGCTAACTACATTCTAATGAGCATAGCATTAAACTATTGTCTAAAATGTATTTTTTTCTTTACATTTGAACAATATTGATCGATAATGTTTGATATTAAGCTAAATGTATTTCAGTAAAAAGTATTTCTGACATTTATTTTACCTTGTGGCTAATTTTTGGTATCGAATGAAATGTATTTGACATTTCTTTCCTTTTGAGTGAGCTTGTCGCTATGCATTCTGGGGTTATTTGCTATTAGCTCAAAAAAGGCAGCATGTATTCTTCCTAAATTTTTAGAAAAATCCTTCATTCTGATGCCTTAAAATACTGTCTAGACAGGCAGCTCTTTAGGTTTTGGACCAGATGTATGTATGACAAAAATGAATGTACATGTGACATAATTTAGTACCTGTGCAGTGAAAAAGGCTGGTGTAAGTGACCCTGAGGGCAGTGCTGGGCTGTTGAGGGCAATGGAGCCCAAGTCACTTCCTGAAAGCAGTATGGAAGGGGCGGAGATTTCCAGCCCTTTGGGTTTCCGAGCTTTGGGAGGCAGTCCGTTGCTACCGGTTCTCCTCTCAGGGGGCGTGGCCTGATTCTGGGCTCGCTCCCTGTGGCCCGATGATAAATTTAGAGGCTGAGCGCTCTGCTCTGATTCGTCTATGCGAGCCTCTGGGCTGCGCTCTGGCCGCAGCGTGTAGACAGGGCTTTGAGAAGGGGAGGGGCTACGGGATGAGCAAGGGGAGGTTTTTGAAGCGAAGAAGATCTCCGCAGATGCAGGTGGTGACGAGGAGGCCAGGGGAACGACCTTCTCTGATCGATTAGTGACGAAGCGAATCACCGTTTGTCCCTCTTCCCCTCGTTCACCCCCTCGCTGCTTCTCAACTTTGATTGGGCGCAGCAGTGGAGGCGGGCTTTGGAGGGAACTGACTGTGAAGGACGAGTACAGACCAGAGTGGAGATACTCGTTTCTGCAGGCGGGGCTTCTCAGCGATGATAGCGACAGTTTTGGAGACTCCTCCCCCTCGCCACAATCTGACTCCACATCCTGCAACATGACGCCACCCGCGACGTGCCCACCGTCCCGGCCGAGCTCCACCGCTTGGGGATCCATCTTCAGAATATCAGGGAACGAGACGAACTTGTATACAAACTTCTGGCCAATCACCTTCTTTATGATGTTCTGCAAAAGAAAGAGGATTATTTACAAAACGGTCAAATGGCAATTTGTAACTATTTTAACTGAATTGGTGGCTAATTTGTATGAATTTTTACAATTTTGGTCAAATGATTTAGTACGATCCGCTGATGCCCCATAGACGGCTGGTTGTAGGGGTGGATACTTTTCCATACAAATCACATTGTACGAATTAATACAAAATTGCCACTTCATAAAATTGTTCGTTTTTTAATGAATCATAATCAAATATGAGCGTTTGTAACCTTGTCATAGTAGTAGCGTAGTGCTCGGCTGAGTTTGTCGTAGTTCATGTTGGTCTTGTTCTTGCGCAGGCCCCAGAGTTTGGCGACTTCTTCCGATTTAAGCAGCTTGAACTCGCCGTCGTTGGACGTCCAGCAAATCAGGTGCTTATGGCTCTGGTCCAGCAGTAGCTGCAGCAGAAACTGCCACAGCGTGATAGCACTCTCCATATCTGTCAGACAAAAGAGGTAAATTTATAAACAGTTTACATTTTAACTAAAAAGTTTGTCAAGACAAACTTTAAAGTTGGCTTGAGAAAGCCAGACTAGAAAGTTTGAAAAGTTGTAAAAGTTACTAACTGCTAACTTTTGGGAGTCTGGGTGTTTAAATTGGAATTTTAAATGTTCTTCTGCGAGTTTAAATTTAAATTTTGACAGTTGGAGATTGAATAGTCACAGCTACCCTGAACATTCCATAAATGTGACTTTTTTTTAATCTTCTTGGAAATTAAATTTGATTTTTTACAGTTGGAGTTCGAATAATTTTGGCTCCCCTCAACATTCTGTCAATGTAAGTCTATGGGATTTTTATGATTTTTAATCTTCTTGGAAATTAAATCTGAATTTTGACAGTTGGAGTTTGAATAGTCTTGGCTCTCCTAAACATTCTGTCAATGTAAGTCTATGGAATTTTTTTGACTTTTAATCTTCTGGGAGTTTAAATTTGAATTTTGACAGTTGGAGTTTCAATAGTAATATCTCTCCTGAGCATTCCGTCAATGTAAATCTATGGGATTTTTATGATTTTTAATCTTCTTGGAAATTAAATTTGAATTTTGACAGTTGGAGTTTGAACAGTCTTGGCTCTTCTGAACATTCCGTCAGTGGGATTTTTATGGTTTTTAATCTTCTGGGAGTTTAAATTTGATTTTTGATTTTTTCTTCAGTTTAGTGAAAACCGCAAGTCCGATCACTTAGAAAGGACACTAAAAGTCAGAAAATCTGAGCTGAGTTTGGTGGTTGTAAAGTTAAAGCTCTAGGAGGAGTCAGTCGAAAAATTTAGTCTCAAAAGAAGAACAATAAATAGTTTAAATAACATTTCAATAAGCTGGCTTTCTCAAGCCAACTTAAAAATCATAATCAGGCTTTTCCAGAACCTAGTTAAATGGTTCTTTTAAGAACTGTTGACTGAAAGGTTCTTCATAGAACCAAAAATGGTTCTTCTATGGCATCGCTACGAGAAACACACTTTTGTAACCTTTATTTTTAAGAGTGTAGTGTCATTAGATCAATTCAAACTGTGAAATATGAGACTGTTTGTGAGTCTATTTGACTGATTCATTACAAGGAGTCGGTTAGAGAGTCATTTGTTCAAGACTCCATTGTTCACACTTAAAAATTAAGGTTCTTCATTGGCATCAATGGTTCTATGAAGAACCTTTAACATCCATGGAATCTTGGAATGGTTCTTTTGATTATTAAATGTTCTTCACACTAAAAAAAACATTCTTAATGAACTTTTAAGGAAAGGTTTCATAGATGCCAATAAAGAACCTTTAATTTTAAGAGTGTTGCTGTTTTGCTGTTTTGTAACAAAGCTGTTGTTTCTTGAACTCCGTCTGTGAAGAAAAGGTGGCTTGAGGACACTTTTAATGACCATAACAAGGTTTAAAGATCTGAAGGAAGATGCTATAGTACCACAAAGCCAAATTTAGTCTGTGGATAAGCATGGACCGGCGCCTTATTTCAACTGAGTTGATAATCAGACATCCTTCCATGAGTGACTGCGTTCGTAAAAACCTTCATATCCATGCAGGTTTCAAACAGGACGTGGTGAAGAGGGAGAGGCCAGAGCATCAGCCATACAAACGTGGCCACATTAAAGAACGCTGCACTCGTGCTCCTGAATTCATCTTCGCTCTTTAATTTCCCCTTTTCCCTCTGCACTCTTCATCTTTCACATGAACAAAAAACGTCATTCCTGGGTGCCCTCCCACAAACTCTGCAAGCATTTCCTGTTCTGTTGTACATTAACGCACAGGCTCGAAAAACAACAAAGAGCTATCAGCCAGAAGGACTGACACGGGAACAGACTGCAAATAAGCAACATGTTGCAGCATCGACCGTGCCACTGACCTCTCTGGGACGGAGGTGTCTGCTCAAAGACAGGCAAATACACCCACTTGTGAGCAGAGATTACTAACAGGGTAAACATGGAGTTTATCCACAAGACCCTGTTTAGGAACATAGATTACAGTGATCAGGTAGAGATAAGTGGGTTAGGGGGGCACAAAACAATTCAAATAGTCCAGATTTAAAAACTACAAGAAGCAGAAAGGAATTCTTAAAGGTGCAGGTCACTCAAAAATGAAAATTCAGTTCAAAATGCCAGAACCGTTCAAACATTTGTGGTCAATAAGATTTATCTTTTAAAGAAATAAATGCTTTAATTCAACAAGGATGCATCAAATTGATCAAAACTGACAGTAAAGACTTATAAAGCAGCACCACTGTTTTCAACACTGATAATAATAAGAAATCAGCATATTAGAATGATTTCTGAAGGATCATGTGACACTGAAGACTGGAGTAATGGTGCTGAAAATTCAGCTTTGCATCACAAAAATAAATTATATTTTAAAATATTTTAAAACAGAAAATGGTTATCCGAAATTGTAATAATATTTCATAATATTACTGTTTTTGCTGTATTTTTGATTAAAGAAATGCAGCCGTGGTTTGCATAAGAGACTTTTAAAACATTAAAAAAACACCAGATTTTTGAACGGTAATGTATATTTGAGTTCTATGTGATCAAAATACCAGCTGATCCAGAATAACAGTAATAAAAAAACACGAAGTCAAACACTTCCCTTTAAATTACCTGCTGCTAAATCCTTGAACATCACCCAAACTGTTATTATCAAGCTTTAAAATGACAAAATTAGTCCAACATCTATGGCCGCCCATGTTGAAGATAAGCACAGATAGATCATCCAGTTTTCGTCAATGAGTTTCAGAGCAGAAAAATGGCTAAAAGTCCTTTTTATACTCTGACGGTGTGGTTGGACACAGACAGGAAGCTGCATTCTCACGAAACAGGATGTGCACAATGATATCTGCTCACATTCCTTCAAGAAACCTTAGACATATGCAGAGCCTTTCGTTGTAACATTTACATTTCGGACAACATGAGTGATGTTAAACTGTCCTGCACTACATGTCTGTCCATTGATAGTTAAAAAAGCAAATTAATTTTTTTTTTTTTTTTTTTGTTTTAAACAACCAAGTCAGTTAATATTGATCCACTGGGTGTAAGATAAGGATTTTCTAGTTAACAAGAGTTCTTTCATGCATGCGGTCTGGGATTGACTCCAACAGGAAAGCGCAGTGTTTCAATGTTAAAAGCCAGTACAGTACAGGAAGTTTAAATCTTGCTTGGGCTGCTTCCTGTGACCGCTGTCGTCATGCTCTTCAGCCACAAGCTCACCCGTAGTGTACTCTCGTAAGCTCTTCCTCTTCATCCCTGGTTAATTTTTAGAAAATATATAAAATGATATATCCATTAAAAAACCTGTACACTTTGACCAGGAGATGCGACATACTGATGCGACATGGTGACCAGGTGCTGTCGAACGTGAAAGAAAGAAATGGAAGAGATCATATAAAGATCATAAAAGTAATTTAAGATCTAAGATCACATAATAGTGCACATTTCAATATGTGCATGCTTTCACTGTACGTAAAAGAGCAGCATGAACATTTTTCATGCAAATTTCTCCTACATGCAATAGAGAAAATCAAGCTGCATCATGATGGTGCATGAACACAGACCTTTCACTTTTAGGTGAACTATCCCTTTAAGACACATGCATATACTTAACATACTGTAGCATAGTTTCTGCTTATTTTCAGTGGATATCTGGAGTGCAAGACTGATTGAGGAGAATAGTGTTGAGTGTTAGAATGCAGGAAGACCTGGGTGGAGGAACAGTAAAGGACCTCAGGTTGAGGTCTGACAGGCGTTTAATAGACATGAGGAAACCAGTTTGACTCGAATTCAAAGTTGTCAAATGTGTGTGTGTGTTTGAACACACTCCTCGGTTTAAACTAGCGTTACATCATGCCCTTTGGTAACTGTAAGTCAGTCAAACAGGGCGGGCTGGCGTTTACTGCAGCCTTCCTGCTGTCTGAGCCAACGCTCTCCCGAGACGGATGGAGGGAACGAACGAGACGGAGTGGTAGATGGAGAAACGAGGCTGGCTGACTCACTAGTGTGGATAGCTCTGACACGAAGCATGTTTTATTGGCCAAGAGGAACTCCCTGGTTGCAGGCTGCCTTATTTTGGGAAAGTCTTTGTCATAATTTTGACAAACTTTCACCCTAGTTTTTTCGCTCTTCAAACTGCTGGCTCTGGAAGTCTTCGAGGGATTGATTAAATAATTAGCCTAAAGGAGCAAACGACCACAAAGTCCACAAACCTAAAACGCTTGAAGTCAACATGAAATGGCATTTGCGACCCACTTCTGTAATGTGACGTATTTCTAAATAGCATCATCGGGAATCGGTAGGATTGTGGAAAATGGTTGGAAAAGAAGTTAATATATAAAGGGTGACATTTTCAATTAAAACGCTTGGTTTTATCCATTGGGAATCAACTGGATTGTGAAAAATGGCTGGAAAATTAGTAAACATATTAAGAAAATAAGAAAAGTAAAGTTTTATTAGTAAAATGTAGTTTTGTTTTGTTTTGTTTTTTTCATTTAAATGCGGAAATGTGGCACATTTCCAAATTAAACACTTGATTTTATCCTTCAGGAAGCAATTTAATTGTAAAAAATGTTTGGAAAATGAGTAAATATTCTATGAAAATTAGTAAAGTGAAAGTTTATTACATTTTGATGTAGTAATGTGACATTTTTTTATTAAAACACTTGGTTTTATCCATTGGTTTTTAACTAAACTATGAAAAATGGTTGGAAATATTAAAAAAAAAATAAGAAAAGTTTTATTAGTAATTTTTTTTTTTTTTTTTTTTCATTTTAATGTGGTAATGTGGCATATTTTCAAATAAAACACTTGATTTTATCCTTCAGGAGGCAATTTAATTGTAAAAAAATGGATGGAAAATTAGTAAAGTAAAACTTTTATTACATTTTTATGTAGTAATGTAGTAACCAAAACACTTGGTTTTTTATTTATGGGGAATCAATTGGATTGTGAAAAATATTGGGAAAATAAGTAAATATTTTAAGAAAATAAATTTTATTACAATTTAATGTACAGTGTGCCTTTTTAAAAAAAAAAAAATGCATGCAAATTTATAACTAAATCTGATATGCATAAAACTTCTAACACATCAAGAAGTGTCTTTCATGCATATGAAACATTTTTAATGTGGGTTTATGCATATCAAATTTAGCATACCAAAACTTCGTTTTATCAACTGGATTGTTAAAAATCATTGGAAAATTAGTAAATATTATTTAAAAAAAAGAAAAGTAAAACTGTATTACATTTTAATGTAGTAATGTGACATTTGTGCATAAAATACTTGATTTTATCCTTAATGAGGCAATTTAATTGTTAAAAACGGTTGGAAAATTAGTAAATATTTTAAGAAAATTTGTAAAGTAAATGTTTATTACATTTTGATGTAGTAATGTGACATTTCTAAATAAAACACTTGATTTTATTTGTCGAGAATCAGTTGAATTGTAAAAAAAAAACTTGGTTTTATCAACTGGATCATTGGAAAATGAGTAAATATTATTAAAAAAAGAAAGAAAAGTACAATTTTAGTACCTTTTAATTTCGCAATGTGACAATTGTGCAAGAAACGCTTGCTTTATTCATCAGAAATCAACTGAATTGTAAAAAAATGGTTGGAAAATCAGTAAATATTTTAAGAAAATAAGACAAGTGAAGTTCTATTGCATTTTGATGAAAGATTTATGCTTATTTTTGTCACTTTGGAATAACAATCAGTGGGTAATTCCTGAAAACCTGAAACCTGTATCAAGAAAGTAAACTCAGTTTCATATCGACTTTCTGCTTTATAATTTGGTGTGCATGACTTTCATTTTTGTTTTTTCAGATGCTTTTGTTTGGAATATCAGCCAGAGGGTGTGTGAAGAGACACAAACAACAAGATTCGGCCAAACCTGTGGTGACAAAGGAGGAAGTGCTCAGACAATCCTGCCAATACAGGCTACAGATATTTATCAGGAAGTATTGTGCACTTTCTCACACGCTCATTCATTACTCTTCCACATATGTGACACAGATCTCATTATACATACTCTCATATAGTAATTTACAGTCAGATCTCGTACTTAACTCTTGGGCAGGACATGAAAGCTCACTGTCCACCACATACCCCGTTATTTTTTTCCAAACCCCCAAAGAAGCGAAATAAAACATTTCCTGCTCCAGCATCCTCTGAGCGGAGCATCTGCGTTAAACGACCGTAAAACTGTCTATATCAGGACTTCCTCCAATTCTCCTTTGAAGGGCGTCTTCCTGGGAATGCCGATCCTGAACTGAAAGGTAGGAATTCCTGCTGCGGGGAGCAAACACGGGAACGCGGGGACCACACGGACACAAGGCACAAATGGGAGGTTTCCTCTTCTCTTTTTGTGCTTGGCACAAACCTCTCGCCCATATGGATGTCTAAAGACAGACATGCTGAAAGTGACATCATGATCAATGGACTCATTGATTCCCAGATTTACTGCCCTAATCAAAGGGAATAAACAGAGGGAGCTGATTTCACCCGTTTGGAGAGGTTTCTGCACGGAAAGTGGCTGTAAAAGTCATTGTTAGATTATCGCAAGGGGGAAAAATGACTGCACATGCAAAGTCTCTTTTTTTATCTTGCAATATGAGCAATGACATAAACAGTGCAGAAGCCAAGTCTAAATCCATAGCCAGGATTTTCTAAGACGCACAAATAAATAATAGACAGTGCGCACTAAACAAAAAGACACACTCGAACAGTGCTGCATTGGCGCTGTTCTTCTGCCGCTGTCTGGCATACATCAGCTTCATGGTCATTGGGTTTAAAGCTGTTTTAACACACTGCATGAAATTTGGGATGAAATAAATGAATCGTGCATAGTTTTTATGATTAGGCATCAGCAGGTCCACATGGTTTCTGTTTTGCATCATTCCCATGCCAATCATGTTTGTTTAATACATATTTTAACAATAAGAGAAGTACTTTTCAGTCCTGTTTAACCATGTTTTTTCCCAAATAGTGCAGAAAATGTGAAAAAGTCCAGTGTGTTTTCAATACCAAAACACAGTTTTACCACTTTAAATGCTTATTTGCCACAGGAAAACTTGTGATTCCTGACTTCACGTTGTAGAAAATACATTTAAAAAATAATTTTGTTAAATTATCTGAACTTAAAATACCTACTTGCTTCTTTGATGTATTTACAATAGTGTCTCGTATTAATTTCAAAGTAGAAAACTTTGCAATAGGTTTCAGAAAGTATAAACTTTAATCAAATTTACCTAAAATTACAATGCTGGTCATGTTTTTGCATTGTTTTTTGCTGTTATATTCAAGTTCAGTAACTTGTTTTTCGGTTTGAATTCATTTTCTACTGCTCCAAAATTATCCACCATAATGGCATTTCGTGTGCCAAAAAATGAGGTAGTTGTAGTTAGTTTTTCAAAAACTGTTTAGTGTCGATGTATTTTCATTATTAATTTAAACGTTATTTAGTTTTATTATTTTAAATACAGCTACAGTTGCAAGTTGCTGAAGTGCAAAGTAGATTTTACTAAATTTTATACAGTTAAAATGTACTAAAAATAGATGCATCGAGCAATCATTTTTTCCCAACATCACACATCATTTACTTTTTATAGCAGTGAAGTTCCATGACATTTGAAAGTGTATGGGAACTTTTATTTTTTTGAAAAATGCCATTGGAAAACACCAAGAAAACCTGCATACCATCATATCTATCCAACCCATCTAACCATACAGGAAGTAGAGAGGAGGAACATGCCTGTAGACACAGAAACAACAAGCTCTGTCAGTGGCTTTACAGGCAACATACAGTATACTCCCTGAAAAGGCTGTTTTTGATGTTTCACACATTGCCAGTGTGTGTGTTTGTATGAAAGGCGAAAAGGAGGATCTTTCAGGTGAGAAGATGCACTCCAGGCTCTCTCCAGCGTAAAACGACACGCTCACACCATTCAAGACTCATGCAACAGACACACAGGGACCCAAATCCTCAACCCCAGTGTTTTGAATGGCCCCTAGACAGCTTTTAAACACCAAACTTGCCGTCGCACTCACAAACCCCTCCACTGTAGCGCCAGCGGAAACTCGTAATGAGATTAGTTGGTGTGCGCAGACATTACTTCGCCATGACTAAATGTGCGCTCTTCCTGCGCACACAGACTGCAGTGGAAAATTCAGGGAGCTCCTGCTGAAGAGAGGGAGAAAAGAGAGCCGTGAAGGACTTCTCTCCACGACCACATTTCTCCAGAGAGAGCTGCAGCTCTTGAAATTACGCAGACAGATGCAAGAACGTCTGGCTGCGTTGTCTGTGTCCATATAGTGGCTTCAGAAAGAGTGCAGACACTTTAAAATGACGTTGCTTTTAATATCAAAAAGAGTTTGGAAAACACTCTCTTCTCTATACTTTAAACTAGATTTTGGACTGCATGCATTAAACTTTTTTTTAAATCTAATTGGCTATTTGATAGCAATGTCAGAGCAAATACAGAAATATAATGGTTAAAAACTACTGAAATACTAATGTAATAGTCAAATGTTCCTTGATTGCATTAAACTAGATGTCTACTGCATTTTATTTCTTGCATTAAGCTGCTGGAATCTAATTGGCTGTTTGATCAAAATGACAATTTCAGGGAAAATACAAGCACATAAAGGCTAAAAAACCCCAAAATACAGATATAATAGTCAAAAATGGTTTGGAAAGCATTCCTTGATTACATGCAACTAATTTTTTCCTGCATTTTACTTCTTGCACTAATCTAATTGGCTGTTTGATCAAAATTATGGTTCTTCTTTAAAATCATTTCAGGGCAATCACAGTAATATTAAGTCCAAGACAATACTAAAATACTGATATAAGTCAGAAAGTGTTTAGAAAACATTCCTTGATTACA
>JAHKKF010525492.1:0-69743 GCA_019740295.1 Labeo calbasu | reverse complement strand
TCTATCTATCTATCTATCTATGTATCTATCTATCTATCTATCTATCTATCTATCTATCTATCTATCTATCTATCTATCTATCTATCTATCTATCTATCATATGATCTGAGAGAACATGACTTTATTTCCTACAGAGTGGTGAACTATGAGGCTGGCAAAGGAGGGTCCAAAGCCAGGTCTTTATGGAGACTGGAGCCTCTTCGGATAAGGTGAAATCAAATACACTTACCTTCTTGTGCACATGCACACACACACACTGCCTTTGGGTTGCAGTAAACTGCAGTAAATTTTTGATGACCCAGACTTGTTGTTCCTTCTCTGTCTTTTCCAATTATGCCCAAAAGGGTAGTTCAAAGTCAGGTCAGTGAGCAGTGCATCTAGTCCTTGACTCTTAGGAAATCAAAAAGTTTCCTAATCTTCTGCAAAGGCCTGTCAATTGATTAAGCTTTAAAATAGTTAACAACCCATATTTAATGGATCGTGTGGAAAAGATGCATACTTACAAGGGAGTCTTTTTTCTTGAATTGTAGCTGGAGTGGGAGTCACATCAGATGGGGTCAGCCTTTCCGCCTACGCCATCTCTCTACTGGTCACTACCTGGGCCAGACAGAGGACAATGGTCTGATACTGCTGGACAGGGAGAAGTCTGACACCACCGCAACAGCCTTCTGTTTCCGGTCAAGCAAGGTTTGATCCAGTTTATTTTGAAGCTGACCATAGATTAAAGTAATAAAATTTACGTAGCAGCATTTGTGGCATAGTGTTGATTACCAAAACTTATTTGGACTGAAACATTGAAACTCTGGGTGTAATGGACTACTTGCACAACTACTTCCGCATTCTACTTGTTACGGCTCGGGAGTTTCTGGTTAGCGTTCAGCGCACCTTCATACAGACAATTTCTCATGAGAACGCAGATTATTACTACATTTTAGGGCTGGCATTTCTAAAAAAAAAAACAATTAATCATATTCTCTGCGTTAACATGAATCATCTTCAACCTGAATAATAGATAAATATTTTTCCCCACTAACCTGCCGCATTCTCAAAAAAGTATTTTCCTTTAACTGACCATATTTCATACCTGATGAATGTACAGTGTTAAATGAGTTTGACTGATACGAAAATTAGGAAAATTAACCATGGTTTTGCTATAGTAAAAGTGCCATGTTTTTTCCACTTTTACCATTTGTATACAACACTTTTACTATAAATAGCCTACCATCGTTTAACTATGGGCAGTGGAGTAAAACCCAAGTTAATTTGTGGTTATATGGTTTAACTTCAATTGCAATTTTTGGTTTTATTTGTAGTAAAACCATGGCTAATTTGTTTGTGTGCACTGGTGCTCTTATTCCGAGTCCATACTGCTTATTCCATTGTTTAAAATGGCTGAATAAATGTACGGTAACTGCCTTATTTAACAAAGTTAAACATTTAAATAATGTTTAACAGTAACACACTGACAGTGTGACTATTGAATATTCACATTTTGGCATTAGGCTACATACAGTGAAATGATGACAGAATATGGCACAGAATAGTGACTAACATATTTAATACAGATAAATAAAGGTTCATTATGATCTTATTTATCAGATCTCACAAATACAGCATCGTGTTTAGGCCACTATAGAGCACTGACACCCTCTGGTGAACAATAACATATGATTAATAAATCAGTTTATGTTGGATTAAAACTTCACGTTCCGTTGAGTTTGGAAAATTCTGTACTCAGTAATCATCAGTCTTCTCCTGACTCTGGAAATTTCTGAATTTGAAATCATCCCGCGAAGTGTCATTTTATTAGGCGTTTAAGTCAACAAGATTATTACAGTGCATTGAAAATGTACATGGAATTGGAAATAACTGAGCTGTAAGATTTTTAAAACGGAAGTGCGTCACGAGGCTCAGTGCAAGTAGTCCACTGAGACACTTACAGTGTAAGTGTCTGGCATCTATAAACCTTAAAATACCCACTGTTT
Source organism: Labeo calbasu (assembly GCA_019740295.1). NCBI lineage: Eukaryota > Metazoa > Chordata > Actinopteri > Cypriniformes > Cyprinidae > Labeo > Labeo calbasu. The sequence continues at coordinate 67,758 of JAHKKF010525492.1, read as the reverse complement.
AAAAAAAATTGCTTACCTTATTTACCTTTCTATACAAAGTTGAATACATTTTTAATATTTTATCAAATTTTAAGCTTCACATTTCTATTGTGAAATCCCCAAAAATAGAAGTCCCCAGATAATTTACTCACCCTCATGTCATCCAAAATGTTAATGTCTCTTTCTTCAGTCGAAAAGAAATGAAGGGTTTTGAGAACACCACTCCAGGATTTTTCTCCATAAATGGGGATCAGCAGGTTGAAGGTCCAAATTGCAGTTTCAATGCAGCTCTACACGATCCCAGCAAAGGGTCTTGTCTAGCGAAACGATTGGTCATTTTCTAAAAAAAAATAAAAAATTTATATAGTTTTAAACCACAAATGCTCATCTTGCACTGGCTCCACTGGAAAGCTCACACTTGACGTAGGCGGAAGTACTGGCCCAGTATTTACAAAGCAAACATCCATAGAACATCAAACACTCTTTATAAAAAAAGATCAAACAACAATGTTGGACGCCCTACTACCTTTTTGAACTGAAATACACAGACAACCGCGTGTGACCTTTCCAACGCGATTATGTAATGCGTGATGTTGTGGACATGCATTGCAGAGCTAGTGAAAGATGAGCATTTGTGGTTAAAATGTATATAAATTTTTATTTTTTTTAGAAAATGACCAGTCGTTCACTAGAAAAGACCCTTATTCCTCGGTTGGGATCACGTAGAGCCCTTAGACGTTCAACCAATTGATCCCCATTGAAGTCCACTATATGTAGAAAAATTCTGGAATGTTTTCCTCAAAAACCTTAATTTCTTTTCGACTGAAGAAAGAAAGACATCTTGGATGACATGGGAGTAAGTAAATTATCAGGAAATATTTATTCTGGAAGTGAGCTAATCCTTTACAAATACTTGTACTGAACCAGTAACATTCCTTAATCAGTGTCTTATAGAGCTCCACTGCCTCAGCTATTGGATAAATTGGCTTGATTAGATTGTAGCCCTGCTAGTCAGTGCTTAGACTCTGTAATTGCTACATCTGTTTCCCAATTACTAATCCTCAGTGCATTATTACTGTATATCAGAGTTTCATTAGCCTTCCTCTGCTGCAACAAGCCGAAAGGTCGCAAACCCAGCTGTCCTACTGTCTATTTCATCTCAATAACACTTAAAACAGGCTCACAAAATTACTGACTGTGACTGTCCAAACTGAACAGATGATAATAGTTGGCACAGCAATGGCAGGACTTGCAATTTGTCTTTCCCTTCACAGGAAAAGAGTGACTCGGGCCCAAAGCGTGATATTGATGGTATGGGAGTCGCAGAGATCAAATACGGCGATTCGGTTTGCTTCATCATGCATGTGTCCACGGGCCTGTGGTTGTCCTATCAGGCGCCTGATGCCAAATCTTCTCGCCTGGGACCACTGAAGAGAAGGGTAAGAGATAGTGTGCTTTTTTGAGGCTGAAACTATCCCTGAACTCCCTCTCCAGGTTATGATTACATGATTACTACAACTTTGAATGGCACGTACATCTTTAATGACATCATACACTGTAAGTTATGATCCCGTTAAAGATTATGGGGCTCACAGGATGGGCTAATGTTGGCTCAAGCTTAACCGCAGTGGCTTCTGTGTAGAGTGTAGGATATACGAGGCCATGGTTTAAATGTGATAATGAGGTAGGCATGGTGACAGTGTGTTTTTGGGGAGTGGTCAGGATTACACATTCACATGGACTCCACATCTTTCCAACGCCGTGGTATGCAGCTTAACTCTGGGCTAAAGGCCAGAAAAAGCATGCCACCTTTACGCACAGCCCAGGCAGCCAGAGTCATAACTTTGGTGTCGCTTGATTCGATTTTCAGTTTGAAAATATTGAACTGCTCTTTCATTTTTTGTAGCTTATGAAGTCTGCTGGACAGATTCTGTGAAGAGAAGGTGCCAAGTTAAAGATAAAACTCAAAGACAGTTTGCCCAATTGCTACAGAAGAGTACTGATACATACAATATAACATTCAGCATTGACAAGGATGCTTTTAGGATGTGCATTAATCACAAAACATTAAGCAAATACTTTGGGAATATTGATCTGATTTTTTTTTTTTTGCGGGCTAATAAACGTTGAATGATTAAATACATGCACTTGTATGTCCATTTTTGCACGTATCCTTGTAAACACAGTAATTTAGGCCTTAAGTGGAAGCAAACAGCTGAGAAAGAAAACACATGTGTAACAGTATATTGGATCTGGGCAGCTCTTAAAGTGACAGCAGTCTAATATTCCTCCTGTCTTACATTCATGTTAATCAAACTAAAAAAATTGAAAAAATCTCGTACTGCTCTTGACTAAATCACTTTTGTAACTTTAATAAGAAATATATTTAGAATTTACTCAGTGAAGAATATGAGTGTTTTTATGCATTTGATTACTTTATACAATGTATGTAGTATTTTGTATTGATTTGTTCTACTTTAGGTTTTTTTTTCTTGCAGTTAGTTTCTCATTCTTATTTAATCACTGACTTTGTCTTCAGGGAGCTTCAGGTTTTTTTTTTTTTAATTTAGGCTAATATTAGTTTGTGTGATATTGACACTAGTGATAAGAATTATGAAATTTCCATAGTATCAATATTTTGATATCAAAAAGACCTTATTTAAAGCTAAAATAACTATGATACATATTGTTACCGTAAAATAAAATTACTCATGTCGTAATATAAGACTTTGGTCATATCGCTCACCCCTACTGTGGTGTGCAAAATTCTGAGACCAAATTTAAAATCTGAGATGCAAAATTTAATTATAACATAAAAATAAACTAAAATATAGCTGCAAACAGCAGTTATCTGGGTTCAAGCACATTAGGGCATTTAAATACAAATTAAATAACCACCTAAATCAATAATTAAAAAGCCTTTTTGGTAAATCCTGGTAATTTACCATAGAAATATTATGGTTATGACTGTGATAACATCAGCTGTGGTCCAAACCCCTTAAAACTTTGCACACTTGTTTAGAATCACCTGTCGCATGTGCTCAGGAGGTTTTGTGACGTTTTGAGTTTTCCTTTAGGATTTATAGGATTTTGGGTAAATTCACACAGGCTCTTATAGCTCTGACAGACCCCGTTATAGCTTCCCAAAGGGTATATTTCAAAAAATGTTCGTAATTATTAGCCTAGAGAGTCAAGAAAATGTTGCTGCAGTGCTTTTTTACATCTTTTCAATTATTTAACAAACAATTTGATTGACAGCAGTGGTTCTAGAGGCAAAGTTGTCCAGAATGACGAGTTCTATCGCATGATACAAATATCGCCTGTATGTGCGGAAAATCATGTGACGTTCAATCATTTGCACCCTTAAAAAATGCAATTTAGCCCCACAGTGGCCGATTTCTTTCAAATTTCTCTCAGACCTTTGGGGCTGTGAGTTAAACAGGCCCACCAAGTTAACATTGTCTAACAGGTGCTCAAACTTCGACCAGTGGCGGCCATGTTTTTTGTGATACGCAAATGTCCTTGTAGACACTTGTAGCACTTCAGACCAAGACCATGCACACCGATTTTCACGTTGATATGACAAGTTGTTTTGCAGTTATAGCCATTTTTATGTTTTTTTCCCTTTTATAGCACCACCAAGCGGACAAGCTCCGCGATTTTTTCCTGTGACCTCAGATTGAGCTCTTACATAAGTGTTTTGAGTTTGGTGGAGATATCTCATTTTGCTCAGGAGTTATAGGCATTTTACTAAAATGCCCCTTTCGAAAATTTTGGCGTCCCTTTGCGACGGTGAGTTGAAAGTTCAACTTTCCAGAGAATCTTTCTGGTCTCGTTCCAATTGGGTGAAAAACCTAGGACTAATTCACAAAAGTAGGTTTTTCAAAAAAATGTGAAATACCCGAAAATTTCGCCAGGCTCACGATTAAGGCATTTTGTCCGGCATGAGCCAAGGATGCTAATGACTTAAGACACTTGAGCCTACGACCGAAGGTTTAGGAGTTATGAGCGATTTCGTACTTTTGATCGCTGTAGCGCCCCTGTCAGGCCGATTGGGGTGAGCCTGGGTCATGTTGTTGGTGGTTTGAGTACTACCATCCCTCCAAGTTTCAAGTCTCTGCAACATACGGTTTGGTCTGCACGATCAGATTTACATGGAGATCGCTGATCCGTGACCATTCTAACAATTACAATATTGTTCCAGTCCTACGTGCTTGAACCCCTAATTACAAGGTCAAATAAAACAATAAATAAATGCAGATTCTGCAATAATTCTATGTACAGATGGCCAGATGTTTATTATTAAGCATAAAAGTACAAAAATGAATACACTGAATTCGACTGAATCTGACTTTCCAAGTCAGCTGTTTTACTTGCAGTCAGTGTTAATGTACATTTACGATGTGTGCAGGCCGTCCTGTCTCCCGAGGGCCATATGGATGACGGGCTGACTCTGCAGCTTTGCCAGCACGAGGAGTCCCGGGCGGCTCGCATCATTCGCAATACCACCCGGCTCTTCACTCAGTTCATCAGGTATAGCAGACCCAATCTCACCAGGCTCAAATGCAGCCTAGTATAATACAAATGTTCGTCCCATCATAAATAGTAGCCATTTTGGAACAAGAATGCCACAAGACAGCATTATTAAATTCCTAATGTTTAATATGATAATTTTAACATTATTATCCTTGTCTCAGGGGTCTGGATGGCTTGAATGGGGAGAAGACTACAGAGGTGACACTGCCTGTTTGTGAAGTGCTGCAGACGCTCAACGACCTCATTGTGTACTTCCAGCAGCCTGACTCTGAGCTCGAACATGAGGAGAAACAAAGGCAGCTCCGATCTCTCATCAAGCGCCAGGATCTCTTCAAAGAAGAGGTTAAATACAACCCACATGTGTCTTAATAGACATGATTATACATGCAAATGTACAGGCTGACAGTTATTATGATTATTTTAGGGAATGCTAACCCTGGTCTCACACTGCATCGATCGCCTAAACGTGTACAACAGTGCCGCTGAGTTTGAGGAGTTAGCAGGCGAGGAGGCTGGAGAGGCCTGGAAGGACATTCTCAACCTCCTCTACGAGCTTCTGGGTAAGAATTCAATCACACGTTCACAGCCTTCAGCTGTTCACCGAGGGTGATGATGGAAAGACGTGACAGTTATTAGAGGCCGTTAAATAGCAATTCTATTCTCTTTTATCGCCTTGTTGTTGACTCTCAGCCTGATTTATGGAGGGCAAACGTACAGTTAGAAAAAGAGGACCTTGTTTGAGATATTAAGAGTTTACACTACCGGTCAAAAGATTTTTAATGTTTTAAAGAAGTCTCTTCTGCTCACCAAGCCTGCATTTATTTGATCCAAAGCAAAGCAAAAACAGTAAAATTTTAAAATATTTTTACTATTTAAAATATTTTTCTATCTGAACATATTTTAAAATGTAATTTATTTCAGATGAATTTTTAGCATCTTTACTTCAGTCACATGATCCTTCAGAAATCATTCTAATATTCTAATTTGCTGTTCAAAAAAACATTTATTATTATTATTATTAATATTATTATTATGTTGAAAACAGCTGAGCAGAATTTTTCAGGTTTCTTTGATGAATTCAAAGCTCAGGAGAACAGTATTTATTTGAAATAGAAATCTTTTGTTACAATATAAATGTATTTATCATCTTTATCAGTTTTAATCACTTTTCTATCACTTTTCTATTCATCAAAGAATCCTGAAACTGTTTTAAATATTGATTTAAAATAAGTTTAATTCTAATATTTAAATTTAAAAAATGTTTCTTGATCAGCAAATTAGCATATTAGAATGATTTCTGAAAGATCATGTGACACTGAAGACTGGAGAATGATGCTAAAAGTTTAGCTTTGATCACAAGAATAAATTACATTTTGAAATATATTAAAATAGAAAAGAGTGATTTTAAATAGTAAACATATTTCATAGTTTTACTGTTTTTGCTGTACCTTGGATCAAATAAATGCAGGCTTGGTGAGCAGAAGAACAGAAGACCTAAAAAAAAAAAAAACGTCTTATTGTTCAAAAACTTTTGACTGGTAGTGTAGATCGAAACAAAATTGCTTTAGAAATCTTATATGAAGACTGTTTCATTTCTGCTACTGTTTCAATTTGTCTCCTGAATCATTTTTTAATATTAGTTCTATCTATAGAGCGATGCAGAGACTATGTATTTTTGTAGGCCAATACAAAAGGTTTTTTCTATTGGCTTTTGAATTGTTGCAGAAAATAATCTCTGTGACCAACAAAGGTTTTTATTTGGGGGAGCCGTGGTCTAATAGTTAGGGAGTTGGGCTTGTAATTGAAAGGTTGCGGGTTTGAGTCCCATGTCCGGTGGGGAGTGAAGGTGGAGGGAGTGAATAACCAGTGCTCTCTCCACCACGACTGAGGTAAGATCTAAACTGCTCCCCGGGTGCCGCAGCGATAGCAATATGGCTGCCCACTGCTCTGGGTGTGTGTTCACGGTGTGCGTGTTTGTTCACTACTCACTACTGTGTGTGGCCTCACGTCATGTCCTTTCCTTATAATTCATACACGTTTTTTTGCATCAAAATGAATTTTGAAGCCTAAATACAAGAAGTAAAAAGCTAAAGGCTATAAACAAACTAATAATTACGAGTGCATTATTTTAACGTCACCACCAGGTTTGTGAAAACACTATTTTAAATCTAGAAGCTGGAAACTTTTGTGAGAATAGTTTGAGAGAGCGTGATTACAAAGTTTATGTAATTTATATATAAGTTTTCCTAATTGATAAGATGATGTTTAATGCTCCTGATATCCTCTGTAGTCCCATTTAACCAGTTGGTAGCAATCGCCTTTTTGAAAGATGTAAAAACTTTAGAAATCATTAATGGGACATTTCTGATATATTTTGCATTGCAGAATAAAATATGAAAATATCTAGAGCTTGTGTTAACCACAGACCCACTCAAAAAACATTGGTCTTGAGGCGATGGGTTTTTGGACACTTTAGAACATCTATGTCTATTTAGTGATTGAATTTTACTTGAAATATTAACGTCACATAAGCATCCAGTGAGCGTGAATGCTCTCCTCGGTTCACCTTGACTGGCTTGGCATTTATCAGAGCCCCCATCGAGGCTCGTTCTGAATTTTGCTCGCTCAGAGTCGTTGAGGTCACCCTCCAGAGGTGCCGTGCTGAGTCTGTCTAGCAACGGTAGCATGATACATTATGTTGGTGACAACAGCCAGTTTTTAACATCTCCGTACGGATGCATTTGCTGCCTCAGGAAACTCTTTTCGAGGTGTTTGGGCTTTAAAACTGCCTAGACAATCCTTCCAAGAAGTACCTTTAGCTCTGGGCTTGAGTTTGATTGATTGCTCTCTGGGACATATAGTCTAGTTTAAGATTACTCCTGTTTAGTATTTTGCTCACACCGGAGGTACGTTCATTTCAGAACATCACCACTTAGGTGAGAAACCTTGTGTGAAGGATAGCGAAAGGGATTTGCAGGTGTTAGTGTATGGTATGTAAGAATAACAGTGTAACATTGAGCTTATTGGCATTGATTTTTGTCCATTAGCCGCTCTGATTCGAGGCAACAGGACCAACTGCACACAGTTCTCTCGCAAGCTGGATTGGCTAGTCAGCAAGCTTGAGCGATTGGAGTCCTCATCAGGTAAATACAACTATAAGTCAAATCAGACACATACATTAGCACTGATTATAGAGGTGTTATACATTAACCAGTCTGTCTTACGTAGACATAAATTGAGCAACAAGCATCAGCATCTGCACAAATCAAAGATTTTAGTTCAAGCTCCGTGTCGCAGCAGTATTGCAGATTCATAGCAGCATGAAGACAGTTTTCATTAAAAAATCTATAGTAATTTGTTTAAACAATTCTCTGCTATCTGATTGTGTAATGCCTTTATCATTCCTTGTGTTTACTGCAATGCAATATTCTATACAGGCATTTTAGAGGTGCTTCACTGTATCCTAATCGAGAGTCCAGAATCTCTGAACATCATCCAGAAGGCCCACATCAAATCCATTATTTCTCTGCTGTACAAGCATGGACGCAACCACAAGGTCAGCATTTGCCATTTCTACAAACACACACACTAACACGGATGAGTGTGGAATATAAAAGATGTTGCTGACCATCCAAAGCCTTATGATGGAAACTAATACCTGCCGCCCTGAATACTATAAATATTATATGAAGAGCTGAAAATGCATTTTTTTCCAGTTCCGTATATAAACCCTCACATCTGCCTTTCTTTTAGTGTATATTTCTGTATTATGAGGAGATATAGATTACTGTTCAAAACTTGTTAAAAAAAGAGTTTTTAAACTCTTATGCTCACCAAGGCTGTGTTTATTTTATATTAAAAATACAGTAAAACTGTTTGCTATTTCAAAGGATTAGTTCGCTCCTGAATTAAAATTCCTGATAATTTACTCACCCCCATGTCATCCAGGATGTTCATGTCTTTCTTTCTTCTGTCAAAAAGAAATTAAGGTCTTTGAGGAAAACATTTCAGGATTTTTCTCCATATAGTGAACTTGTATGAGGATCAATGGGTTGAAGGTGCAAATTACAGTTTCAATGCAGCTTTAAAGGATTTTACACGATCCCAACCGAGGAATAAGGGTCTTATCTAGTGAAACATTCGGCCATTTTAGAAAAAAATAACGTTTATATACTTTTTAACCACAAATGCTAAGAAAACAAAGCCAAATCCTGGACATTTTAGGCAATTTTGAAATCCCGGCCAGGATGTGTTTTGGAAAAAGAGGACATATGGTCACCCTAGCTTTAGTGGTGCAAACATTCAGACATTTTAACAAGGGGCAGGTGTCTCTTGGTGTAAACCTTTGCTACTTGACTTGAGAATTCCTCTGTCTTATAAAATGTGGGTCATGTAAACTCGTAAATACATTCTAGGAGCTGCACAGCATGTAATGCTAGCAAACACTCTCAAGTATGCACTTGAGAATACACAGGCATACGACTATAAAGTGCGTAGGGCAAATGTGCAGTATAAAATGAGTTTAAAGCAATAAAATAACATTGTTAAAATGTCTCCCGTACCCCGTTGCAGATTCTAGATGTTCTCTGTTCCCTGTGTGTCTGCAACGGTGTGGCTGTGAGAGCCAATCAGAATTTCATCTGTGACCACCTGCTTCCCAGGAGAGACCTGCTGCTCCAGACACGATTGGTCAATGATGTCCAAAGGTAGACAAACCAAAAAACACACACACATACACAGTATTTTCTAAATCAGAGTGTTTGTTTGTCACTAAAAATACACTACTTTTTAAAAGTTTGGGGTTGGTACTGTAGGTTTTTAAAAAGTGTCTTGTGCTTACCGAGGTAGCATTTATTTGATCAAAATATAGTAATATTGTGAAATTGCAATTTTGAAAAACGGGTTTCTATGTTGATGTATTTTAAAATGTTATTTATTCTTGTGACAGCAAAGCTGAATTTTTTAGTAGCCATTACTCCAGTCTTCAATGTCACATGATTCTTTCTCAGTTTTTATAATATAGAAGAAAAGCATTTGTTTTTGTCTTTCACTGTCACATTTGATCAATTTAATATGTCTTTGCTGAATAAAAGTATTGATTTCTTTAAACAAAATCTTACTGACCCCAAACTTGTGAAGAGTTGTGTGTCAACATCTAAGAAGATTTAGTTGAAGAGCAAAACTGTGTATGAATTTTTATGTCTTATTTTCAATTAAAATTTTAATATTAAATTGCATTTCATTTTGTTTTTAACCATTTTTCCTGTTTTTAGCATAACTATTTATTTATCTATTTATTTATCCATAAAGTCTGCATAAACCAGAAGTTGCTACATATTTTTCTTCAGTATTGTTACATTTTTCCAGTTGAAACTGAATACTGAACAGAGGGTGTTTTTTTTTTTATTTTGGCGCACATCCATAGCATCTCTCGCTCCCAGCAAACTAACGGTTGGAAGGGAGTGGTTAAGGATGTTCTACCTAAACTGTGAAATTTACATGATCAGAAAAGGAATGCATTTCCAGAGCCGAATCAAATGTCCAGATTTTGAAGACAAACATTTTTATTAAGGGATCAAGCGGGTAGCACTGAACCCTATTGCCATTGTTAGAACAGTCACGGATCAGTGGTCTCCACAGAAAACTGATCGTGCAGACCAAACTGTAACTCATAGAAACTTGAAACTTGGAGGGGTGGTAGAACTCACACCGCCTACAACATGACCAAGACTTGCTCCAATCGGCCTGACGGGGGCACTACAGCGAACAAAAAAACAAAATCGCTCATAACTCCTAAACCTTCAGTCGTAGGCTCAAGTGTCTTAAGTCGTTAGAATCCTTGGCTCATGCCGGACAAAATGCCTCAATCGTGAGCCTGACGAAATTCTAAACCATCAGTCACAGGCTCTGTGTCGTTGGAATCCTTGGCTCACGCTGGACAAAACGCACGCCTCTGATTTGATCGTGAGCCTGGAAAAAATGTTTGGGTATTTCTCTCTTTTTGAAAAACCTACTTTTGCGAACTAGTCCACAATTTTTAGCCCGATTGGTACCAAACCAGTGCAGAAAGGTTCTCTGGAGAGTGAACATCAATAATTAGCAAAAAAAAAGTTGATCTTTTGACTCACCGTTGCAATAGGGACGCCAAAACGTTCGAAAGGGGCAAGGCCACTTTTAAAAAAATGCCTATAACTCCTGAACGAAATAAGATATCTCCGCCAAACTCAGAACACTTATGTAAGAGCTCAATCTGAGGTCACAGAAAAAAATGCACAGCTTGCCCACTTGGTGGCGCTATTAGAGAGGGGAAAAAAAACATATAAATGGCTATTACTGCACAACCATTTGTCCTTTCAACATGAAAATCAGTGTGCACGGTCTTGGACCAAAGTGCCACAAGTGTCTACAAGGAAAAAAACATGGCCGATGAAGTTTGTGCACCTGTTAGACAAGGCTGGAACGAAACTTGGTAGGCTTGTTCGACTCACGGCCCCAAAGGTCTAAGAGAAATTAGAAAGAAATCGACCACTGGGGGGCTTTATCATATTTTTCAAGGGTGCAAAAGATTGTATGTTGTGTGGTTTTTCACACATTCGCTCAATATTTGTATCAAGCGATAGAACTCCTCATTACAGACAACTTTGCCTCTACAACCACTGCTGTCAATCAAATCGTTTGATAAATGATTGAGAAGATGTCTTTTGCGAACTAGTCCTAGGTTTTTTTGCGCAATCTGGAAAAAAAACACTGTAGTACAAATTTCTGAAAACTCAAAAGTTTATGAAACCTGGTGAGCACATGCGACAGGTGATTCTAAACAAGCATGCAAAGTTTTAAGTGGATCGGACCAGTCCGATGACACTCTAACAGTCATAACTGTTAAAATGTTAAATTACCTGGATTTGCCAAAAATACTTTTTAAATGATTGATTTAGGTGGTTACAAGCTTGCTAAATAATGTCTTTTTTCATATGTGCATAAGGCATATTCTAATGTGATCTCTGTGTTTGTTTGCAGTATGAGACCCAACATCTTCCTGGGCATGAGTGAGGGCTCGGCACAGTACAAGAAATGGTACTTCGAGCTGATCATCGATCAAGTAGACCACTATGTGACCAGTGAGCCCACCCACCTTCGTGTTGGCTGGGCCACCACCAAAGGCTACGCCCCCTATCCTGGGGGTGGAGAGGGTTGGGGAGGAAACGGTGTCGGTGACGATCTTTACTCTTACAGTTTTGATGGGCTTCATCTGTGGTCAGGTACATTCATGGCTGTTTTACCCATGCTCCTCACTGCCTGATCTAATATGACATTATGAATATGCATATATGTCCTTGACTTCAACTCCTTGTTTGAGCAGTAGTATTTACTAAAATCTACTAAATTGTTATTCTCTCCTCGTCTCACAGGGCGAATCCCACGGGCCGTGGCCTCTATTAACCAGCACTTGCTGAATTCAGACGATGTTGTGAGTTGCTGTCTGGATCTCGGGGCCCCTAGCATGTCTTTCCGAATTAACGGTCAGCCCGTTCAAGGCATGTTTGAAGACTTCAACGTAGATGGCTTCTTCTTTCCCGTCGTCAGTTTCTCAGCAGGGGTCAAGTGAGTTTCTTTAATATAAAGTACCCTACACTGAGGAAGAGCTTTACATAAATTGCAAGAAACAGTATGGTTTAGATTTAGAGTATACATACATTTTAATATTAATGAGGACTCATTCTACAGTTTTTACTCTGAACGTAGCGGTTCTCTGTGACAAATGAAGCCTTTCTTCTTTTGCGCTGTATCCGCCCTAAAGCACTTTATGTTCAATCAACAGAGACAGGCCATTACTCACTTGACTTCTCAACCAACTCCAAACAAATTAAGTAGCACCAAGACATTTTTGGACAACCCAGTGTTGCTATTAGGATTAATCAAGTAATTGATCATGAGTTTAAATGCCGCCTTCATGTTTTTTTTTTTCTCTCAAGGGTCCGTTTCTTGTTGGGTGGTCGCCATGGAGACTTTAAGTTCCTGCCTCCAGCAGGCTACGCACCATGTTATGAAGCCCTGCTTCCTAAAGAAAAGATGCGTGTTGAGCCTGTGAAGGAGTATAAAAGAGACCTGGAGGGAGTGAGAGATCTGCTGGGCACCACAGAGTTCCTGTCCCAGGCTTCTTTCATTCCTATTCCTGTTGACACCAGCCAGGTGAGCTATTATCAGTAACTCACCATGTTTTTACATTCTTTTCAACCTGTTCTTAAGTTCACAATTAATCCAAGATTAATCAAAGATTGCGATATGGCTATAGTATACAGCTTTAAAATGATGATAATAATACTAATACTACTACTACTAATAATGCTTTATTAGTATACAATAGTTATTTTTTTATAGTTAAAAATATTATGTTGTTTGAATTTCCTATTTAGTAATATAAAAATATTTCTTATTATTATTACTACTATTAATAAATACCTATTTATATATATATAATATATAAAATATTACAAAAGTAATCATTCTTATATTGTTTACATTTTTTATAATTATTTAATAATTAGTGACATTATACAATAATCATTATTTTATAGTGAAAATAATTCTTATGTTGTTTGAATTTTTATTTAGTAATAATAATAATAGTAATAAAAATTCTTGTTATTATTATTATTACTATTAAATACTTGTTTTTATTTTACAATGAAATATTACAAAAGTAATAATTCTTATATTGTTTACGATTTTTAATAATTATTTTACAGTTATTTTTACAATTATTTAAACAATAATTTTGTTATTTACATTTTTTATTTAGTAATATAATAATAATATATTATTATATATTAAATAGTAATATTACAAAAGTAACAATTCTTGTTTACAGTTTTTAATAATTATTTTACAGTTATTTGATTTTTAATGTTCAAATGTTAAATTACATATTATTCAGTAATTATGATTTTATAGTAAAAAATATAAATTCTTATTTTGTTTAAAAAAATATTTTAATATTTAAATAGTATTTATTTTTTATAGTGAAAAATATAAATTTGTATGTTGTTTAAAAATATTTTAGTATTTAAATAGTATTTTTGCATAGTGAAAAAATAAATTCTTATGTTGTTTAAAAGTTTTATTTAGTAATATAATAATAATAATAATAATAATAATAATAATAATAATAACTCATTGTTATTGTTACTACTAAATACTTGTTTTTATTTTACAGTGAAATACAAACATAATAATTATTCTTATATTGTTTACAATTTTTAATAATGATTTTACAGTTATTTGATTTATAATGTTCAAATGTTAAAAGACATATTCTACAATAATTATTATTTTATGGTGAAAAATATAATTTCTTATGTTGTTTAAAAAATAGTTTAGTATTTCAACAGTATTTACTTTTTAAAATGAAAAAATATTAATTCTTATGTTGTTTAAAATTTGTATTTATTAATGTTGTAATAATAATAATAATATTAAGTCTTGTTATTATTGCTACTACTATTATAATACTTGTTTTTATTTTACAATGAAATATTACAATGAAATAATTCCTATATATATATATTTTTTTTTTCAATGTTAAATCATTGTTTAACAGTTATTTAATTTATGATGTTCAAGTGTTAAATGCCATATTATACAATAATTATTATTTGATAGTGAAAAATATAAATTCTTTATATTTTTATTTAGTAATATAATATTACTACTATTCTTAAATACTTGTTTTTAATAATAATGTTTAATAATTATTTACAGCTTTATGCTATTCAAATGTTAAATGACATATGAGGCTTTTCATTTATTGTTTTTATTTTGTTGTCATGTGATCCAGATTGTCCTGCCGCCACATCTTGAAAATGTGCGGGACAAGTTAGCTGAAAACATCCATGAGCTCTGGGGCATGAACAAAATAGAGCTTGGCTGGATGTATGGCAAGGTAAGAAAACATTTAGGGAGTAGATACTATAAAAAATACCAAACAGCATGATCCGATTTTCTCAGCAGAAGCGAAATCATCTCTGTATGACACAAGCACTGATATCAGGATAATTTCAGCCGTGTGACTTTAAGTACTGGAGGAACCCAGAGAAGGATAATTGAAAATGTCAACCAGAATTGAGAGTCCTTGGCTGCAGCTTAAATGAATATTTAAGCATCCCAAGTAGCAACACAGCAGATGGGGATGCAGAGCTCATTTTCAGATTGTAAGGGCAAAAGGAAACTACTTTGATCCGGTTTTATGCCTTCCACCAATCGCTGCAGGAGAGTAACTCCAGAAATTGCAGAGCACAATGGAAAAGCACTCTGATGACAGAGCTTTGCAGTATCACAGTAGTTAAGACAATCTTAATGAGCAGCATGCTGTCCAGGAGCTTGCCAAAAAAATGAATTATGGCCAGGATCTTAGCATTTATTAAGAACAAATATTTCAGAGACCCAGCTGGTCTCTGATTAATCAGATTTTAATAGGACTAAGCTGGCTGAAGGTGGCGTTGTTGTAAGCATGTGGGGTTACAGGACAAGAGCAGCTTGGCAAGAAAAATGCCACTTTCACTGCCGCCATTATTCAATCCTAAACGTTTTAGCGTACTCTCTCACATCACATCAATCTAAAGAGCTTTATGGGTAATGAATTAAAGAGAGGTATTAGTGTTGGAGTCTCTGATTTAAATCATATCACTGCTCTTGCTGATTCATTCCTATCACTGCACCGATTAATTATTTCACTCGCTAAATGATCAAATAACAGAAATAGTTCCAAAGAAAAAATTAGATTTTAAAATGTAATTTAAAAACCATTCCTATATGCTGATGTGCTGCTCAAGAAACATTTCTTATTGTGTACCAAGAATCAGCAATCTTCACGTAAAAGTGATTGAGTAGACCAAACTCCAAGTCGTAGAGATTTGAAGCTTGGAGGGATGGTAGTACTCCCACTGTCTACAGTGTCACCAAGGCTCGTCCGTCACCAAGTACAAAATTGCTCATAACTTCTTCATGTTAATTGTCTTAAGTCGCTGAAATTCTTGGCTTACGATGGACAAACTTTTGCATCTTTTGAAAAACCTACTTTTGCAAACTAGTCCATTATTTTCGCCCGATCCAAACCAGTGCAGGAAGATTCTCTGGAGAGTGAATATCAATAATTATCAAAAAAAGGTCCCTGTGGAGGACCTGGGGACTGAGGCAGGACCAGCAGAGCAAGGAACCAGGGTGGAGCCGGCAGAGCAGGCAAGGCTGAGGGCCACCAGGGCGGAGCAGGAGCCCTCCAGGGCGGAGCAGAAGAGGCAGGAGCCCTCCAGGGCGGAGCAGACGGAGCAGGAACCCACTAAGGCGGAGCGAAAGGAGCAGGAGCCCTCGGGGGCGGAGCGGATGGAGCAGAACCCCTCCAGGGCGGAGACGACAGAGCAGGAACTTTGCCTCTAGAACCACTGCTGTCAATCAAACCGTTTGTTATTTGATTGAAAAAATGTAAAAAGCCTAGTTCTGAGAACTAGTCCTAGAAAAAAAAACACTGCAGTGCAATTCTCTGGACTCTCTAGATCAATAATTATCAAAAAATGTTGAAATTTACCCTTTGAGAAGCTTTAACAGTGTTGTTTAGAAAAGGGGCTTGTCCAGATATACCCAAAAGCCTATAAAGCCTAAACGAAAACTCAAAACTTCATGAAAACTGGTGAGCACATGTGATAGGTGATATAAGGATATTTAAATAAATAAGGATATTTATTATCAGTATTTTTATATTTGAATGGTAGTGTTCTGTACAGTATATTAAACATCAGCTAGTCTCCTAGAAGAAGTACAGAATAATCAGCAAATATTAAATATCAGTTTTCTATTTATGTTTATACTTTTATAAATGAAGAATGTGTTGCATTTGTTATTTATTTTAGAGGTAATTAAATAATAATATTTGCTATTTTTCAGGTCCGAGATGACAACAAGAGACAGCACCCTTGTCTTGTTGACTTCTCTAAACTGCCAGAAACAGAAAAGAATTATAACCTGCAGATGTCAACTGAAACTTTGAAGTAAGTATTACCACAACGACTTGCATATAAAAGGCTGTAGATAAGGCCATTATTAATGGTTATGGTAATTGAATATATGACAGTAAATATTGATAAGCTGTGGCTGCAAAACTCATTTCATCCGAGTAGACTCTCTTGACTCAGCAGTTTTAGATCGAAATGCAATAACCAGCTCAATGAGGTGTTGAACAGATTCATTTCTTGTGATAAATATTGTAATGCGTTACTTGTCTTTGACACTTCGATTTGCATCTTTCATAAAGTATTGCTCATGTTGTTTTGCAGATCATTTCCTGTTTTCTAAAAGTTATTCTCTTTCAGGACCCTACTTGCTTTGGGATGCCATGTTGCACAAGTTAATATAAATGCTGAAGATGACCTGAAAAAAATGAAACTCCCCAAGAAGTAAAACCAACACACACAAAAAAATCTATTTGAACTATAAATGAAGTTTGATTGACAAGTTTTAATACTGTGAATTATTTGGCCTTTTCTGTCCTTTTCTCATTTATATGCTCCTTATTAAAGCTACATGATGGCAAATGGTTATAAACCTACACCGCTGGACCTTTCTGATGTGAAACTGACACCTGGACAGGAAGTTCTAGTTGATAAATTGGCTGAAAATGCTCATAATGTTTGGGCCAAAGATCGCATTAAACAAGGATGGACCTATGGTATTCAGCAGGTAACAATGTCCTGTGCATTATTCATTAGATATGACATTGAATTT
This sequence comes from Labeo calbasu, assembly GCA_019740295.1. NCBI lineage: Eukaryota > Metazoa > Chordata > Actinopteri > Cypriniformes > Cyprinidae > Labeo > Labeo calbasu. The sequence continues at coordinate 50,472 of JAHKKF010525492.1, read as the reverse complement.
GTCCGTTTCCCTGAAGCGCATTGACAGATCTGTTAAGAATGAGTCTTTATCTGTTTCCATAAAGTGTAACATCATCTATTTTGCATTTTATTCGAAGGATTTGAAAAACCGTCGTAATCCACGGCTGGTGCCATATGCTTTATTAGACGAACGCACTAAGAAATCAAACAGAGACAGTCTTCGAGAGGCTATCCGTACTCTGGTTGGATATGGATATTTCATAGACCCACCTGATCAAGAGAGTGAGTTTTTATGTTTTTACTCTACAGTGACTATATATACAGTATACACACTACCAGTCAAAAGATTTTTAATGTTTTTTTATTTGATCCATTCCTGTGATCAAAGCTAAATTTTCAGCATCATTACTCCAGTCTTCAGTGTCACACGATCCTTCAGAAATCATTCTAATATGCTGATTTGCTGTTCAAGAAACATTTATTATTATCAATATTATTATAATCAATATTTAAACAGTTGAGTACATTTTTCACAATTCTTTGATGAATAGAAAGATTCAAAGATCAGCTTTTGTAATATTATGCACTATACCATTCAAAAACTTGGAGTCAGTATAATTTTTTATTTTTTTATCCTTTTTCTGAAGGATCATGTAATGATGCTAAAAATTCAGCTTTGAAATCACAGGAATAAATTACATTTTAAAATATACTAAAATAGAAAACAGTTACTTTAAATAGAAAAAAATGTTTTAAAATGTTACTTTGGATCAAATAAATGCAGGCTTGGTGAGTAGAAGAGACTTCTTTAAAAAACATTAAAAATCTTACTGTTCAAAAACTTTTGACTGGTAGTGTATATCAATGGTGTGCAGTGGTGTTCTGAAATGAGGAGGCAAAGTCCTCAAAGTTTTTTTTTAATCAGATGTAAATTCATGTTCCAGTTCATGTCCGTAACAATTAAAACTTATGTGAACAATGTGAACTTATGTTCAGCTGTTGATGAAACAAAGTGGTTATATCTAAGTGTGTGAGTTGTTTTTAAATTTCGTCTTCCCATTAATGCCATTATATTGTTCATTCATGCTGATTCGTGAAAGCACACAAACACAAGAAGCGAGATTTATCGCATGAACCAATCACAGCTAAACAACCAATCATATCCAATCATATTGTGATAAAGGCATCGCCTCCTCTCATGTGACTTTCTCCCATTCATTCTCAATTACCCATCAAACCCACCCTATGCTTTAAAGAGTTCGTTAAAACTTAATGGGCTCAGTGGAGGCCAAGTGGGTAAAACTTCACCGAATTTTCCATTCTGTAGCTGCTCACATCGTAGAGAAGGAGGGCATTGAATCCATCCGTCTCTTTCGTGTGGAGAAGACCTACGCTGTGAAGACCGGGAAGTGGTATTTTGAGTTCGAAGCGCTCACTGGAGGAGACATGCGGGTGGGCTGGGCTCGGCCTGGATGCAGACCTGATATAGAACTTGGACTAGATGACCAGTCCTTCGTCTTTGATGGCTACAGGGTGATTATCTGATACTTGGTCTGTTTTATTTTTGTTTATGCTGGTACAAGATATTGAGGACAAACAGTGGCGTTCAAAACATTTCAGTCCGTAAAGACTGTATAGAACATAGCAGGAGTATATATTCTGATTCATCTACAGTAAGATCTTACATTAAATCGCAAGATTACCTAATAATGTTTGCTAATATTGTTTTAGTCAAAAAATAATGATACATGATTTTAATGGTTTTGTTCTAATCTAAAAATCACTTCCAGGGCCGCCGAGTTCATATGGGCAGTCATTTCTTTGGGAGGTCATGGAATAAAGGAGATGTGGTGGGCTGCATGATCAACATGGAGGACAAATCCATAATATTCACCCTGAATGGAGAGATCTTGATCACCAACAAGGGTTCTGAGCTCTGCTTTGCAGACTTTGAAGCTGAAGATGGTAAACAGACAATAATCAACATAAACACAAAGCATCTGTAATATATGTGACCCTGGACCACAAAACCAGTCATAAGGGTCAGTTTTTTGAAATTGAGATTTCCACATCATCTGAAAGCTGATTTCCATTGATTGTATAGGAAAATATTTGGCTGAAATACAACTATTTGAAAATCTGAAATCTGAGGGTGCAAAAAAAATCTAAATATTGAGAAAATCGCCTTTAAAGTTGTCTAAATGAAGTTCTTAGCAATGCATATTACTTATCAAAAATTAAGTTTTGATATATTTACAGTAGGAAATTTACAAAATATGATCTTTACCTAATATCCTAATGATTTTTGGCATAAAAGAAAAATCTATCATTTTGACCCATGCAGTGTATTTTTGGCTATTGCTACAAATATAACCATGCTACTTAAGACTGGTTTTGTGGTCCAGGGTCACATATTACATATAGGGAACAGGGCATTCATTTTTTTTATTACTGAAGTAAATGTTTATCAAGTTTCAGCCCAAAATTTTTGTTCAAGCACATTTTGAACAAATTGATACACACTGACCTTTGTCACCATAGGATTCATCCCAGTGTGCAGCCTGGGTCTTTCCCAAATTGGCCGTATGAATTTAGGAAAAGATGCTAGTACTTTTAAGTACTACACTATGTGTGGCCTTCAGGAGGGGTTTGAGCCCTTTGCTGTCAACATGAATCGAGAAATCACCATGTGGTTCAGCAAACGCCTGCCTACGTTTGTTAATGTACCAGAGGACCACCCCCATATTGAGGTATTTTCTTGAGGTGCCTTTTACTTTCTTGGAAAAAACTGGGATGGATTTTGTAAACTGCATCCTTTTTGTGTTTAGGTTACTAGAATAGATGGAACTGTGGACACACCTCCATGTCTAAAGGTAACACACAAGACATATGGGACCCAGACTAGCAATGACGACATGGTTTGTTGTCGTCTAAGCATGCCTGTTGAGTTCCACTCTGGCCTTCGGAAGATCACTGATATCAATGAGGTGATCGCTGAGGACCAAAGAGCTAAGAAGGACGATGGAGGCAAGATTGATTATGGCAGTGTTACAAAGGTAAAAAATAAAGATAACTCTCAATACTTTAAAACTTGTAAATGCTAACCAGTGTTTACTTATACATTGAGAATAATAAAAGAGCTCATTGTACTCATTTGACTTTTGATGTACTTGTGCTAAAGTACTTCTACTCTGTGAGAGTGTTTGCTGGACAAGATCCATCGTCCGTTTGGGTGGGCTGGGTGACACCAGACTACCACTACTACAGCAAACACTTCAGCCTCAGCACAGTACGCACCGTGACTGTAACGCTGGGTGACGAGCGGGGACGTGTTCATGAGAGGTCAGTTCAAAAGACTGATTCACACTTCCAAAAGAAACCCCATCATTTCAGACTACTGTTGTTTTCACACAGCTGTTTTCACACTACTCCCACATAAGCCCCAGACATATTGGGAATTTCTCCTGATTGAATCTTGTTTTGTCTTTTTGTCATCTCTTTTTAATTCAGTGTGAGGAGGAGTAATTGTTACATGGTCTGTGCTGGGGATGTTGTCAACAGCTCCACAGGCCGTAGTAACACTGATCTGGAGATTGGCTGCGCCATAGATCTGGCCTCAGGCCTGGTCTCATTCACTGCCAATGGCAGAGATCTGCCTACTGCATACCAGGTAATCTCAACTCCTAACCTTTAACAAAATAGGACACAGTGACATTGCTAGACGTAAATAACATCTATTGCTAGACGTAAATAACAACAGGCTTAGCAAATCATTATGGAAAATGATCATATTACTACAATTCGGTTCTCATTTTCAGGATTTTCAATTTGACTATTAACTCTTTCTCTGCTAAACACAGAATTTTCCTTTATTTAGCGATCTACTGCATCTATGCCTTGATAATCGTACTGAATATGATCCACATGTAGTCTTAAGGCCATTGCACCGTCCATAATTTTTGCATGTTAAAAAATAAATACAACCTTAGATTTTCTGCATTTTCACATCTGTAGCAAGCATTTTGATAGGAAAGGATGACGAATACGAAAAAAAAGGAAAAAAAAAAAACGCATACCAAAATTTTGGAATCAGTGACCTTTATTCTGAAAAATGCTGGGTTAAAACAACCCAGCGCTGGCCGAAATATGGACAAACCCAGTGACTGACTCAACAATTGCTTAAAAATGGCTGTATTTCTTGCTTAAAAAGAACCCAAAAATAGGTGGCTAACATTTATTAATATGTTCAACAAATTAATGTGTATTAATAAATTATTGCGGATGCCTCTAGTAATTATGTGTTTGATTTTTAATTCACAGCCTATTTTGGCTTTATTTTAAGCCAGCCATATAGTAATTTTTTTATTAAAGAAAACTACCCATAAGGTTGGGTTAAACATTTGACCTAACCGTTGATAAAAACGCAATTTTCTCAGCTTTTTGCTCAAAATGTTGCTTTTATATGTAACTTACATACATCCAAAGTTGCGAATTTAACTTATGCGCAAAAATTGAAATATCGCATAAAACATTTGCGAATAAGCACCGCTTCCATCCAACAAGTCAAAGAGAACAAAACCGTCACTTCCTGATAAAATGACACTATATATCACTAAGAAAAGTAGGAGAAACCACTGAATATAGTAATTTTCATATATAATAAATTGCTTGCGCCTCAGAGCGAGCAGACGAAACACAATAAATGTGATCATTTCTTTCGGAGGTGGATGCTGTTTGGGAACGCAGTCGTGTAAGACAGTTGTGGGAAGTAATTATACAGAAATACTTCGACGACAGACTTTGCTCAGGCATTTCAGAATGACCGTAACATTTCAGATGATGTGGAACGAGATCGGCAAATGCGTTTCCATCTTCCGTTATTCGCATTAACCCTTTTCCGCCAAAAAGCCAAAAACCATCCCCAAGTGAGCATAAAAACTTTTTTATTCGAAATGTGGCGTTTCCATCACTCGTTTCTGATGCGATACTTCAAAATGCGCATAAAAACAAGGTGATGGAAACATAGCTATTGGAGTGTTGATTAAAAAAAAAGAATGCTTGAAGCTAGAATAAAACAGATTTTCTGTTTAAAAGTAAAGGCTCTGTCTTTTTTCAAAAAAGCTGGCGGGGAAAGAGTTTTTCGAGGAGAGATAATGAGTGCTAAACTAACAATCATAACTTCAATATAAAGTGAAAATACTGTTATGCTTCTTAGTATAGTGGTGACAAAATTTTCATGTTTAAAAAATCAAAGCAAAATCTGGGCACTTCAAAATCTTGTTGGAAGTAGAAGGTCATCTGGGTGATTTTTGCCTACTGTTTTATGAATACTGTGATTTCGTACATACATACTACTCTTTTCACATTCAGTAACATAGTATAGTAGGGATGCATGCAGCCAATATACAACTACTTGCTGCATTTTTAATAAATTCAAATCTAGTTTTCTTTTTAAACTTTGGAAAATTTTTATTTCAATGAAAAGTAAAACATTTGGAAAGTAATTCTCAACTTTGGGATGCACAGAGTGACTTTCTACAGAGCCAGTAATGGCTAGCGCAATGTAGTTTTAATGAATCTCTCTGCTTTTCTAGTCTCAGTTTGCCTAAGGCTCTGATTTTGAATCAGACTCACAATAGCAAATATTTAAAAGGTTGTATCATGTCTGAGCAGTCTGGATTTACATTAATCCTAAATAGTGTGCAACACTTGCTTGCCCAAGTAATGGAAGCAAACTTCTTTTTTCTGCCTTATTTTAGGTTGAGCCTAACACTAAGCTGTTCCCTGCTGTGTTTGTTCAACCCACAAGTCCCAACCTCTTCCAGTTTGAGTTTCCAAAAATCCCAGTAAGTCTACACTATAGATGTTTTCAAGTTCCTCTGTTTCACACATTATAATTCACTGACATGATCTGCATCATTCCTCACACAGGATGCAATGCCCCTGTCTTCAGCCATCTTTAAGAGCTTACAAAGAAACCCAGAGCCCCAGTGTCCTCCTCGGCTGGACGTGCAGACAATCGTGTCCGTGCTTTGGAGCAGAATGCCCAACACCTTCCTGTCAGTGGAGACGGCTCGTGTGAGTGAGAGGCATGGCTGGGTGGTGCAGTGTCTGGAGCCCCTGCAGATGATGGCTGTTCATATCCCAGAGGAGAACAGGTGATGCATTACTCAGGCACTCTGTTTTCCACATGCAATGACTAGCAATGACTTCGTGATCTTGGGAATGTGACCTTTCATTGAAATAAAACCCCTTAAGTGCTCATCTGGCCCCAATGCCAGCTGGCTTAAATTAAGATCTTAACGTACTTCCTGTTTTCCATTCCGTAGGTGTATTGACATCATGGAACTGTCAGAAAATGAAGATCTACGGCAGTTCCACTATCACACTTTAAAGCTCTTCTGCGCCCTTTGCGCCCTGGGCAACAACCGTGTTGCTCACGCCCTCTGTAGCCATCTTGACCAATCGCAGCTTTTGTACACCATTGATAACCAGTACCTGTCTGGTCAGCTGCGTGAAGGCTTTTACGATGTCCTCATCAGCATTCACCTGGAAACGGGCAAAGAGGCCCACCTCATGATGAACAACGAGTTTATAATCCCAGTAACGGATGAGACGAGAAGCATCCGCCTCTTTCCTGACGACTCTAAGCGTCACTCGCTTCCTGGCGTAGGCTTGAGCACTTCAATTACCCCTCGCCTCAACTTCACCCCTCCGTATTTCATTACCCCTAAGCGTGATCAGCCTCTCTTCAGCCCACAGATCCCTCTGGGTACCTTAAAGGAGAAAGCCATCAGCATGCTTACGGAAGCCGTGCAGGGCGGAGGCGCCCACATTCGAGATCCTGTGGGCGGAAGCGTCGAGTATCAGTTTGTGCCGATTCTTAAGTTGATTGGCACCCTGCTGATAATGGGGGCGTTGACCAGCGAAGAGGTGAGGACCATCTTGCTTCTCATTGACCCCAGTGTGTTTGGGGACGGAAAGGAGGAGGAGGAGCAGACAGCAGTGGCAGAACAGGGAGCCGAGAAAGAGGAGGCCACCAGTAATGAAGAGAAAGCTGTGGAGGCTGGGGAGGAGGAGAGTAAAGAAGCTAAGCAGCCTCCCAAAGGCCTTCTGGAGAAAAGCTTGCCTGAATCGGTCAAACGGCAGGTGAGTAACTTCTTGCTCAAGTCTACGCTAGCTACTTTGATAATAATCTTGCCATTATTAAGACATTAACTGTAGTCATTTATTTGAATTATTAAATAGAAATAAAAATAAAAATTTTACTGCAGAATCTTCTGCAGTCTTGAGTGTTTCCGCATGGCGATACAGCAGTCTGGTGGTACAAGTCAGAGTTTACAAGTTGTAATTGCAAGCTCTACAAGGATGTAAACACTTTTTACAAATCAGAATCTTGTTATTACAGTAATTTTATGATAATGGGTTAAATTTACGCTAGAATTTCACCCAGAATTAGCTTCTTTATTTGGATGGGCACAATGTTTAAAGAGATAGTTCACCCAAAAATGAAAATTACCCCATGATGTATTCAGCCTCAAGCCATCCTAGGTGTTACTTTCGTCTTTCAAACGAATACAATCGGAGTTATATTAAAAAATGTCCTGGCTCTTCCAAGCTTTATAATGTCAGTGAATGGGGATTTTGAAGTCCAATAAAATGCTTCCATCCATCATAAAAAGTGCTCCACACAGCTCAGGTGGAGTTAAAGAATTACAGCAGCCCCCTTCCAGAATAAAACATCCTGATACTCACTCCATGCAAGATGTTAATGTGTTTCTTTCTTCAGTCGCAAAAAAAAAGAAAGAAGGTTTTTTCATATAGTGGACTTCAATGGTGGCCAACAGATTGAATGTCCAAATTGCAGTTTTAGTGCAGCCTTAAATGGCTCTACACGATCCCAGCCGAGGAATAAGGGTCTTATCTAGCAAAACGTTCTGTTGTTTTCTAAAAAAAAAATAATAATTGTATACTTTTTAACCACAAATGTTCGTTTTGCACTAGCTCAACTTCAAGAATTACGTAGTCAAGTTGAAAAGGTCACACATGCCATAGGTGGAAGTACCGACCTAGTTTTTACAAAGTGAACGTGCAAAGAAAGTAAAATGCCCTTTTACAAAAAAAGTAAAACAACGATGACGAACAAGTTTTCGCCCTACCCTACCTTTTTTGAACCAGAGTAACCATGTGTGACCTTTCCAGCGTGATTATGTGATTCGTGAAGTCCAGCTAGTAGAAGACAAGCATTTGTAGTTAAAAATTATATAAATTTTAAATTCTTTTGGAAAATAACCAATCGTTTTGCAAGATAAGACCCTATTTCCTCGGCTGGGATTATGTAGAGACCTTTAAAGCTGAAACTGCAACTTGGACCTTCAATCCACTGGTCCTAGTTGAAGACTACTATATGCAGAAAAATCCTGGAATATTTTCCTCAGAAACCTTAATGAAAACCAAACATGAACATCTTGGATGACATGGGGGTGGGTAAATTATGAGGAAATTTTAATTCTGGAAGTGAACTAATAAATCTGAAGTGATGCATTTGTGTAAGAAAAATATCCATGTTTAAAACTTTATAAACCATAATTCCTAGCTTCCACTAACTGTCGTATGCGTGAGATAGTGGCATTCCAGCAGTTGACGTATCCCTTTAAGTGCAGTGAATATTATAAAAAAACATACTTGTAACGCAAAGTAATGACAAATATGCCAGTTGTCTTATTCAGATTTCTGAAAATCTAAATATTAGCTTAATTTGTTAGCTACTTCTATCAGTTAAATGCATTTGCATGAGATATTTACATGATTCTTGTGCATTTAACCAATTTAAGTGAGTACGAATGAGTATGTGAACTATAAAATCTTCCTGTGGAGGTTTATAATCCAACCATTTTTAGGCCTTTGACCTCAACTGTACTTTCTAAAATAACTTTACTGAGATACATGCATTCAAAAGAAGCAAGTTCTTTGTGATTTTGTGTAATTGTTTGTTTGTTGTGCAGATGTGTGAGCTGCTGCACTATTTCTGTGACTGTGAGCTGAAGCAGCGCATTGAGTCCATCGTGGCCTTCTCAGATGATTTTGTATCCAAGCTGCAATACAATCAGAAATTCCGCTACAATGAGTTGATGCAGGCCCTCAACATGTCAGCTGCTGTCACTGCCAAAAAGACAAAAGAGTTCCGCTCACCTCCTCAAGAGCAGGTAAGCCTTCTTCAAAGACCGCATAGAGTCTCATTCTTCATAGAATGTCCAGAGAAGACCTTTAATGGTCTTTTATTTAATTTGTCCTCAGCACATGCAGCTCGTAATGTGATTCACTTCACTTTTCTGTCATATAACTCCAAATATTTGTAGTTTTATTACAAAAACAACCCATTTTGTTGACAGAGGAATGTTCCTACTGGTATCACCATGTTACTACTGAATGCAAACTACATCCTTGTTAATGGGAATGAGAAAATAAACACTTTGGCATCAGAACAGATTGTTGGCTTTTATTTGAAAATGTAGAGCAGTACTATCAAAAATCCAGTGCCAAGGTCTTGACTTATTGTTTTTTGATTTGTGCTTAGCACAGCTCCAAGACTGAATCAGAGTGGACTTTTTCCAGAATTATTCATGTTTTCTTTTTTTTAATTACACTTCTGTTTTGGTAATTGAATAGATGCATCTTTTGCGCCCACTCCATTATTTTCAGAGCCAAAGATTGGGACTGCTTGGCAGAACTGTTCGCACTGTTTTAAATGCACACCACATCTACTAACTGAGAAAAGCCCTTGTAGTTTAGCTTATGTGGCCAACACCAGCTCATGTCGGAAATAAACTGGTCTGTTTCTGTAACCAGGGAAACAGAAAGGTTTCTTACAGATACATCTGATTTCCATTAGAATGTTACATAACTTCTGTTGAAGGTTAGGCTTATGAAATCTATATTTCATGATCTATCATACTTAAAAAAGATTTCAGATTGCCTCTCAGTTTCGGTTGTGGAGATGTGATGCTTTTTTCCTGAAGCAGCATATAATTTTTTTATTGCAGATAAATATGTTATTGAACTTCAGTGCTGGTGATGATTGCACCTGCCCTGAGGAGCTTCAAGAGGAGCTTCAAAGCTTCCATGATGACCTGCGACTACATTGTGGTACATATTTATCCATTCTTTCCATTGTTTACCTCCATTCTCACCCTATTTCTCTCTAAATAGGTTCTGATATGATGAAATGTCATTTACAACATGCAGATAAAGTTTTCATCTTTGTATCTATACACAGGCATCCCTATGGAAGAGGAAGAGGAGGAGCAGGACACATCTCTTAAAGGCCGCCTAATGTCCCTGGTATACAAGATTAAAGGTCGTCCACAAAAAACCGAGGAAAAACCAACAGAGCAAGAACAGGCTGCTCCTAGTAAGGCTTGTCAAAATTAGATTCTTCAAACATTTTTTATTTCTTAGTGTTTCATTATGCCCTTTGTTCTGCTGTATGTGGTTGCAAAGACTGTCTCCTGAGGGCCAGAACATTTGAAACCAAGCTGTGCAAACATTTTTAAAGAAAAAATACTTCTAGGCAACTTATTAAGCAAAACATGTATTATTTAACTTGTACTGAATGTGTTTAAAGCTGCACTCCCAAAGAAGTAGATCAAAATTAGTACTAAAATGTTATGAAAAATAGGCCACAAATTATATGATAAATGTAAGTATTAAATTAAGGTATTTTCATTAAAGAGGCTAGGAGGGCAGTGCCTTGTCAAAAAGTACAGAAAAAAAAAAAAAAAAAAAAAAAAATATATATATATATATATATATATTTTAAAATGTAATTTATTCCTGTGATTTCAAGTCTCTTCTGTTCACCAAGCCTGCATTTATTTGATCCAAAGTACAGCAAAAACAGTAACATTTTGAAATATTTTTACTATTTAAAATAACTGTTTTGTTTTATTTTAATATATTTTAAAATGTCATTTATCCCTGTGATTTCAAAGCTGAATTTTTTTACATCATTACTCCAGTCACATGATCTCTCACAAATCATCAATATTCTGATTTGCTGCTAAAAAAAAAAAAAGATTTCTTATTATTATGTTGAAAACAGCAGAGTAGAATTTTCTAGGTTTTTTTGATGGATAGAAAGTTCAGAAGAACAGCATTTATCTGAAATAGAAATCTTTTGTAACACTGTAAATGTCTTTATAATCACTTTTGATCAATTTAAAGCATCCTTGCTAAATAAAACTATTAATATAAAAAAAAAATTATACTAACTCTTTTGAATGGTACAGTATAGTGTATAATGTTCCAAAAGGTTTTTACTCAACTGTTTTAAATACTGATAATAGTCATAATAAAAATGTTTCTTGAACAGCAAATCGGCATATTAGAATGATTTCTGATGGATCATGTGACTGGAGTAATGATGCTAAAAATTCAGCATTGAAATCACAGGAATAAATTACATTTATAATAGAAAACAGTTATTTTAAATAGTAAAGATATTGCAAAATGTTGATGTTTTTGCTGTACTTTGTATCAAATAAATGCAGACTTGGTGAGTAGAAGACACTTCTTTAAAAAACATTAAAAAAAATCTTACTGTTTAAAAACTTCTGACTTGTAGTGTAGTGTATGACTTGGTGTCAAAAAACCTACAAAAATATATTAGTTACTTTTCTGAAACTATGTAAACATCAAATGGTACATACATTTACATTAGACCAAATAAATAAATAATTCCATACATAAAGAGAGGCTTTTCTTTTACAGCTACTGATATTAAGTTATATATTTTAGTCCAAACAGTAAATAATAAATACCTTATGATCAGAAACATCGTTTCTACTGTGCTTGTTTTATAGACTCTCTTAAATAAAAAGAAAATCAGTACTGAGCTGCAAATCAGCAAAAAAGGGTATTAAGATGGCAAGGCTATTAGCATAGACTTAAATCATGTTTCCAGCCATGGGTAGACAGGTACCTATTAAAATGGATGTAATTTGCAGATGTTGGATAAAAAGCGCCAGTGCTGCACTCTCTTGATGAGAGAAGTATGTGATTAGAGCAGCTATTCTAAGAACAGCACACAGGGGCAATTTGTGAATAGAAAATATTAATAGATGTAACGACGTACACTAATGGTCCTAACACATGACTAGAGCAAGGGTCTGAAATATCTTCTATATGAAGGGCCGTTTTTAATTTAATATCAGTAATCACTCTTCCATATCACCCTTATTCATTTATTAATGTTAGTATACTTTATGCAATATAATACAACACACCAGTTCGCTAGATACAGCATTAATCCGTTCTCAGTGCTTTATATCGCAAAGATCTAATTAAAAATGACTAAGGGGAAAAACAAACCAGAATCCTTTTAATCTCACTCTGCCTGCCTTTTTGTCTCCTCCAGCCAACTTGAAGGAGCTCATATCTCAGACTATGGTCACCTGGGCTCAGGAGTGCAAGATTCAAGACCCGGCGCTGGTCCGTAGCATGTTCAGCCTTTTGAGAAGGCAGTATGATGGTGTCGGTGAGCTGCTCAGGGCCTTGAGGAAGAGCTACACCATCAGTGCCAAGTCTGTAGGGGACGCAATCAACCTGTTGGCCTCACTGGGCCAGATTCGTTCACTGCTTAGCGTCCGCATGGGGGAAGAAGAGGGCCAGCTTATGATCGATGGCCTGGGGTAAAATTTTATGTTCCAGTCTTTAAAACCTACTCACCCTTGTGTTGTTCCAAACCCATAAAACCTTCGTTCTTCTTCAGAACACAAATTAATATAGCTTTTTGACCCTGCATACGTAGCAATGGAACTACCACATACATGTTTGATCCCTTCATTGTACAGCTACATCCTATATGTTTGTCTTACTCTTGTACTCAGGGACATCATGAACAACAAAGTGTTTTACCAGCATCCAAATCTGATGCGTGTTCTTGGCATGCATGAGACCGTAATGGAGGTCATGGTCAATGTGCTGGGAGGAGACAAGAATAAGGTAAATTTTTTTGAGCCATACTGCCGCAGAAGGTGCTTTTTCTGGGGTGGAATGCTCTGGTTATGTTCAGTTTATGCATTTTGTTATATCCTGATAGTTGTAAAGCGCATACAGTTGCATATTATTTTTTATTTAGTACTGACCTGAATAAGATATTTCACATAAAAGATGTTTACATATAGTCTACAAGAAAAAATAATAGTTGAATTTATATGATTTATAAAATGACCCCGTTTAAAAGTTTACATACGGTTGATTCTTAATACTGTGTTGTTACCTGTTTTTGTTTTTTTTGTTTAGTGATAGTTCATTACAGAATGTTGAAATAAGAAAAACGTACACATCTTCATTTTGTTCAAAAGTTTTCACCCCCGGCTCTTAGTGCATTGTTTTTCCTTCTGGAGTATCAGTGAGCGTTTAAACCTTCTATGATAGTTGCATGTGAGTCCTTCAGTTGTCTTCAGTATGAAAAGATGGAAATCAAAATCATACAGTCATTGTCGGAATGTGTTCAAATACACAGAAATGCTGAAAAAATGAAAGAATTTGTGTGACATGAAGGATTTTTTTGAATAACAGCGAGCAGTTTAACTGTTCAGGACAAACAAGGACTCATGAACAACTATCACTAAACAAAAAGTGTATGTAAACTTTCGAACGGGGTCATTTTTATAAATTCAACTATTAGTTTCTCTTGTGGACTATATGTACACTTCTTATATGTGAAATATCTTATTCAGGTCAGTATTAAATAAAAAAACAAAATGCATTTTGTAAAATAATTAACATTTTGCAGATTCTGCAAGGTGTATGTAAACGTTTGACCTCAACTGTACTTAGAAAGTTTCTTCTGTCCGTTTTATTAAATAATAAAGAAAACACACAAGTTGCAAGTCACTTTGGATACTGCTTAAATTCATAAATGAAAATTTGTAGACTTTAGATAATATTGTTTATAATCATAATAAGATCCCATGACTCAGTTGGACACTTGTGCGTCCAGACCAAACCCCTCTCAGCCAAACCTCAAACTAAACCCAATATCTAGAGGGATAACATGTAGTACATAGGACGATACAGTACCTACGGTGCCTCGTGTCTAACAGCTTAATACCTCCTTATGCATTAATGGTGGCAATAGGGGGAAAGCTAAGACAAGAACAGAAGGAATGGGTCGCTTCTCATGCCAGTCCTTTTTGGGGTTTGTCAGTAGTCTAGGACGTGAATTAATACCACTGACTATGCCAGATATTACATTGCCACAGTGTCTCTCATTTCTGCTTGGCAGCCTCATTAAAGAGGCCTCACGCACAGGGATGTCGGTTCCAGACATTTAGGGTGACGGTATTCCCTGCTCAGATGAAGCACAAAACATATTTGCTTGTATTCGCTTGTCTCGTATTTCAGTCTGGTTTAGCCGTCTGGGGGGTTCTTTCGATATCTACAGTATGTTACATTGCACACATTTAGTCGCCGTCTGAGGACACGCAAGCAAAAAGGATGAAAGATTAATTTGAAGTGTGAAGGAAACGATCTCCGTCTGTGCAGAGGTGAAATGAATGCTGTTTTTAACTCTCAGGAGATTGCCTTCCCCAAGATGGTGGCCAGCTGTTGTCGCTTCCTGTGCTACTTCTGTCGCATCAGCCGTCAGAACCAGAAGGCTATGTTTGACCACCTGAGCTACCTCCTGGAGAACAGCAGTGTGGGACTAGGTAATCACACACACACACAAACACACACTTCTTCAGGGATGCAGGTCAGGCAGGGCTGAATCACAGTGTCTGTGTTGCCATGTCCACTTATTAAAGTGACTTTGGGCGGTTTTTTTGTTTTTTCAGTCTTTTTGGGCTTGTTTTATAAACACAGTCACGTATTTGAGCTTGCTAATGATAGCTGTGGGCACAAAAATGAGATATGCTACGCATAAACTGCAGAGGACAGCAGCTCAAAGGGGAGTGGCAAATGTTGTGTTACATACCCCATAAAAATTGGGTAGTTACACCGCTGTGTTTGGTCTCCGAAGCACAATAAAGGTCTCTAATAGCAGTTATGAAATATCCCCACCTGCTGTTTGAGGCACACTCTGCGAATTGTTATAAATCGCGGTAGTTTGTTTGTCCTTTTCCAACCTGTCACGTACTCCAATAATGCAGAAATGCATTATTTCCGATTTGCACATTTAGGATTTAGAAATTTAGGATATTCCATTTTAAATTTTGGTAAGATTTTTTTTTGAAGAAGTTTTTGAAGTCTCATATGCTCCCTTGTAAAAAAAAAAAAAAAAGTAATAGATTTAAAATACAATCATTTTATACTAAATACAGTTCAAGTCTATTAACATATTTACATATATAAAAACTGTAATTAAACTTTACTTGGAATACTACTTGTGCACAATGCACATTTCTTAATATTAAGCCTGAAATATGTTTTAATGTCACTATTGATCAGCACTGTATGATATTTAAATCATATCAGTCTTTAAATGCTAAATATTTAAAGTGTACCTAAAATATACTTGCAATAGTTTCACTTTAGCACAATTAAATATACTATTTCCGCACAATTAAAGTACAAAAGTAGTTGTTCCAGTTGAGCAGACTTTAAATATAGCAGTTTATTATGTGATATACAATTGCAGGGTATTTTTATTAATGACATAATATGTAAATGTATTTGTAGTATACTTAACATGAAATAAATGTATTTTAAATACATTTTAGTATATTTATTTTTCACTAGGGCTCACATAGACTGCATTTATTTGATACGAAAGTACAGTAAAACAGTAATATGCCTATTTTAATATATTTTAAAATGTAATTTATTCCTGAGATTGCAAAGCTGAATTTTTAGCCATCATTACTCCAGCCAGTCATTCTGATATGCAATTATGAATTCTCTTACTGTCACTGTTTATTAATTATGCATCCTATATGCGTTTAAAAAAAATCCATAAACCCTCCTTATCCTGAAAGTCATTTATTTCTGTCTTGTTGCGTAAGGCAAGATTGCTTGTTTTTCGAGCGAGATCTGGCAACCCTGCACAGTGCGCCGTTTTGACTGTGAATAATAGCTTGTGCAGCTGAGAGCGCCTGACTCTGCAGGACTCGTTTCCTATAACAGCACATTAATGAGCAGCTTTGAGCCCACTCACCTCTTTATAGACCTTATCACCCCCAGATCAATGACAGGACAAATCAGATCAGATCAGATGCAGATAAGGCCAGGAGCTGCATCCACAGATGTGCAATTTGATGTTATCATTTTACAAAGCTACAGTTTTAGTTATTCATTTTTTTTTTTAAATTGATAGAAGCTTATCGTTTGGTATTTGCAAAGCAGCAGAACTAGATTGTAATCAGAAATTCCATCCAAATATAATGAAATGTACAGTTGTAAACAATAATTAATAGAATTATATATACATGCATACACTGAAAAAGATTACAACGCTTTATAATTCCTAAACAGAAGATATTTTAAAAAACTATTTTTATACATTTACAGCAGAGCATATTATAATAACTTAGACAAGAGCATTGGAAACCTAGTTGGGGAAAAAAGGAAAGACTGCCATCTGTTGGTGATTTTGGCTTATTAAAAATCTGCATTGGAAATAATCTTTGTTTCCTGTTTCTCTAGCATGCCCAGCCATGAGAGGCTCCACACCTTTAGATGTGGCTGCCTCCTCTGTGATGGACAACAACAGTTTAGCTCTGGCACTTGAAGAACCTGATCTTGAGAAGGTAACAACATCAGTTCAACATCAGCACAACATCGTCTCTGCTCACACAGTGCTCAATAACACACAGTGCTTAATAAAATGTAAAAAATTACATGGAATTTATCCACCTTTTTTATCAACGTGGAAGTACGCCTATGAGTGTGACTTACGTTTCATGTTCTCAAAGAATAATGAAGTGCAGTAAATGGTAAAACTGCTTGCACTACAAACAAGTGTGCTCATAATTAAGATAATACATAAAAATTAATACGGTAAAACACACCATTTTGCAATATCAAGCAGCAAA
This sequence comes from Labeo calbasu, assembly GCA_019740295.1. Taxonomy (NCBI): domain Eukaryota; kingdom Metazoa; phylum Chordata; class Actinopteri; order Cypriniformes; family Cyprinidae; genus Labeo; species Labeo calbasu. The sequence continues at coordinate 33,476 of JAHKKF010525492.1, read as the reverse complement.
ACCAGCTGTTTTGTACAGCTGGAAATATCTGGACACGGATGAGACCGGAAGCCAGACCTATAAAATTTACAAATGGCTGCGCCCATTTTTACGCAAAGAAAAAGCTGGATGTTTTCATCTTTATATTTTGGTTTTGGTAGTTCAGTGTGAGCATGATGCCGCAATTCTGGATGGGGGGAAAAGCAGTTTAGGCACCCTAAATTAGCTTTTTATGATATTGAGGTAGAAAAATTGTGATCACTGAGCTTTTAGTAGGACATCATCAGATTAAAAAGCAACGTGGATCAAGCTATATTGATGTATTGCGTTGCACTGCCTGATTTAGTTACCGGCTGAATGGTTGCCAAATAAATTTGGCCAAGCCAATCTTTAGTGCCATTAGTTTCATTTTGGATCCTGTCCATGTGTGTTTTCAGGTGGTGACATATCTGGCAGGCTGTGGCTTGCAGAATTGCCCGATGCTCATTGCCAGGGGATACCCAGATATTGGCTGGAACCCAATAGAGGGAGAACGCTATTTGTCTTTCCTACGCTTTGCTGTCTTTGTCAATGGTTAGTCCATTTTACCACAAAGATGTGTTTTCAGTGTTTTGTGTCATGGTTTATGGAAAAGGACTTGTATCATTACTTGTGTGTGTTTTCTGCTCATCTCAGGTGAAAGTGTCGAAGAGAACGCTAATGTAGTAGTAAAGCTTTTGATCAGGCGTCCGGAGTGCTTTGGACCTGCTCTCAGAGGAGAGGGAGGGCAAGGTTTACTCGCTGCCATGAAGGAAGCCATCAAGATCTCAGAAGATCCTGCTTTAGACCTGCCTAATTTACCCGAGGGGGCTGCACCAATGTAAGACTACTGAATTCTTCCTTCAAATATGCATTATTTTCTAGTCGAAAAGCTGAGTTGTAGTTCGAGATGTCCTATCTACCCACGCTTTGACCTCAGGAACAACTGAGCGTGACTTAAAATAACCATGTTCACTCTTTGTTTTGACAGCGTCGGAGAGGATGAAGAGGAGGAGGAGGTCGCCCACATGGGCAACTCTATTATGTCCTTCTACTCAGCCCTTATTGATCTTCTTGGCCGCTGTGCACCTGAGATGCATGTGAGTGCTCTTTTCTGCCACTTTTTATTGATTTACAAAGCTAGGGGCAAAACTTGCAGTTTCCTTTACTATTGCACTATTCACTTTAATATTATGCTGGTGCTGTTTTACAGCTTATAAACAAAGGCAAGGGTGAAGCGCTGCGTATCCGTGCCATCCTCCGTTCTTTAGTTCCCACTAAGGATTTGGTTGGAATTATCAGTATTCCACTCAAAATGCCGGTCGTCAATAAAGGTTTGTACATGTCACTAGATGCCTTTGAAAGAGTCTGAAGACATAATCTCTGAAACTCATTATGTGCCTAAGACTGATTGATGCTATTACTCTTTCAATGTCATCTTCATCCCTACGTGTCTCATTATCTGTGCTCCTTGTCCTGCATTCATTATAACCCTAATGTCTTTTTGTTTAACTCTGTCGTTTTCTTAGATGGCACTGTGACAGAGCCAGATATGAATGCCAGCTTCTGTCCGGAGCACAAAGCACCCATGGTGCTGTTCCTGGACCGTGTCTATGGTATTGACGACCAAAGCTTCTTGATGCACCTGCTGGAGGTGGGCTTCCTGCCAGACCTGCGCGCATCAGCCTCCCTGGACTCGGTATGGGTGCTTTGCAGAGCAAAAAAGAGAAATCTCAGACATAAATTTATCATGCTTGTGTGTGGAAAAAGCCTAAAAGGTTCATGTGATGCCAACCATTAAATATAGTGATTCAGCAGAGACAGAAAGTAGATACTGTATGAATATTGAAAAGAACCCATTTAATTTCGCTATAAAATTAAAAGAGAAGTCCACTTCCAGAACAACAATTTACAGATAATGTACTCACCCCCTTTGTTATCCAGGATGTTTGTGTCTTTCTTTCTTCAGTCATAAAGAAATTGTGTTTTTTGAAGAAAACATTTCTGCATTTTTCTCCATATAATGGACTGATTTGGTGCCCCAAGTTTGAACTTCAAAAATACAGTTTAAATGCTTCAAACAATCCCGAATGCGGTTGCAAACGATCCCAGCCGAGGAAGAAGGGTCTTATCTAGCAAAACGATTTGTTATTTTCATTTAAAAATACAATTTAATTACTTTTTAATCTCAAATGCTCGTCCTGTCTTGCTCTCCCTGAACTCTGTGTATTTTGGCTCAAAACTGTTTAGGGTATGTTGAAAAACTCCAATCATATTTTCTCCCTCAACTTCAAAAATAATTTCAAAATCATTCTACATCTCTGCAAAAGAACCGACCCAGTCTTTGCACAGTGAACATGCAAAGAAGATCAAATACCCTTAACAAAAAAGGTAAAACAGCGATATAGGACGATTTTGAAGTTGAGGAAGAACATGAGATGGGAGTTTTTCGACATAACCTAACTGTCATGAACCGGAACAAAAACAGAGGTCGGGAAGAGGAAGACAAGATGAGCGTTTGACATTAAAAAGTATGTAAATTGCATTATTTTTATGAAAATAATCAAATGTTTCGCTAGATAAGACCCTTGTTCCTCATCTGGGATCATTTACAACTGCATTTGGGATCATTTGAAGCATTTAAACTGCGTTTTTGAAGTTCAAACTCGGGGCACCACACCAGTCCATTATATGGAGAAAAATGCTGAAATGTTTTCCTCAAAAAACATTATTTCTTTACGACTGAAGAAAGAAAGACATTAAGACATTATCTTGGATGACAAGGGGGTGAGTACATTATCTGTAAATTGTTGTTCTGGAAGTGGACTTCTCCTTTAAGAATGTATTTTATGGCTTTGGGTTATTAAAATTGATTCACATTTAAATATTCTAAAATTGTAAACATTAAACTCATTTATTTGATGTTTTTTTTGCTTCCATCAGGAGGTGCTCAGGACCACAGAGACAGCCCTGGCCATGAACCGCTACATTGGATCCGCAGTACTTCCTCTGTTGACCCGCTGTGCTCATCTGTTCGCTCACACGGAGCACTACGCAACGCTTGTTGATTCTACGCTGCACACCATCTATCGCCTCTCAAAGGGCCGATCACTCACCAAGGCCCAAAGAGATGCTATTGATGAATGTCTACTGGCCATCTGCATGTAAGAACCTCTTGAAAACCTTTAGCTGAGTGGCTGGGATGGTCTCCTCAGCTCAGTTAAAACTTAAATTGCATTTTCACACTATAGACCATACTATTTCCTGATTAGAAATCGTTGGAATGTTATTCATATTCTTTCTCCAGGCATCTGAGGCCATCAATGCTACAGCAACTATTGCGTCGTCTTGTGTTTGATGTTCCACAGCTTACAGAGTACTGCAAGATGCCCATTAAGGTGAGTTTAATAAACAGTAAATGTACAGTAAGTACACTAGTATTCAAAAGTTTGGGTTGGTAAGATTTTTAAAGGTATAGTTCACCCAAAAATGAAAATTCTGTCATTAATTATTCACCCTCATGTCGTTCCAACCTGTAAGGCCTTTGGAGCACAATACTTGCATCGTGGTACTCTAGTGAACGTGCGTCAAAGAATGGAAGAGAAGAAATTATTGAGTAAAGTTGTTTTTTTCTTTGCGAACAAAATGTATTCTCCTAGTTTTATAACATTACGCTTGAGCCACTGAAACAATATTGATTTATAAATCCCAAGAGTCGATTAGTCTAGTCTGTTTTTAGGTTTGAACGAAACATTAGTGCATCTTCCATCCAATAAATCGTAATAAACTTTTATTTGAGCATTTGCTAAATATATTCTTCATATAACATGTTCATTATTTTTTTTTTTTACTGTTCTTCAATGTTTACTTTATGTTCAGATAAATCTGTGAATATTTATATCAGCCACCATTTGAATTTTCATATTTCAAGAAAATATTTGGAGTAGAAATCTAATTATGTAATTGTAATTTCATTGTTATAAAAACTTTACCAAGTGTATTTTAAGCGTTTGTATACAAATCAGTTAATTTTTACCTCCAATATTATAGAAATGTAGTACCAAATAATTTTCATGTATATTTCACAGCAATAGTTATGAGATTTTTTTTCCTTTGAGAAAATTTAGCATATACTGTATCTGACATATATCCAAAATAATTAATATCGAATTGAATCGGGAATCAAATTGCAAGCTTGTGAATCAGAATCGAATCGAACTGTGAAATTTGTGTCAAAACTCAGCCTTAGTGTGAATTTATTCTTATTACCCTTTGGTTACATTATTAATTTTAAAAAGCTTTTAGAGCCAATAAATGGCAGTAAAATGGTGCATAGTATTTCAGCACAAAACATGTGTCTTATTCACTAAGCACATGCAGTTCAGCTAAGGTTCTAAATGCAGTAAAATATCACTGCACCATGAATGTTTAAATAAAGTCATTGTCATCCTTGAATGCCATATTTCTATATAAATTACTATGGAAGTTTCACCTCACACAGCAAACCCGGCACTATTTTCTTTGTGCGATTAACGTGGTGCATTTAATGGCATTAAAAAGATGTTTGTGTGCATTTTCTGTTGATCATGGCAGCAATGATTCATCAAATGAAGAAGAGCATTTTGATCAAACAAATCCAAATCCAAATTTATTCAAGTGCCCTTTTGTCCATTTTAAAGCGCTAAATTAAGTATGTCAGATACGCTCCAATCCACAAGATGTGTTTCATGTGATTCGCATTCAGGATTAATCTTGTTTGCACTGTTTTGCAAAAACTCCAGACAGCTTGTGCAAATGCACAGCAATAACAGGGCACACACTTCATCCTTGGTGAAAAGTATGCTTCATTACAGAGAGGTCACGCGGCTCATAGTATAACTTCTGTCATGTGTTTTGACAGCTTTACACACCCTGCACAAACACAGAGCATCTGGATTACACATTACCTGATACAACTGTCACCATGAGTCACCACAGATCCTCCTACCCATGATCCCTTGATAGGCAGGTGTGAGCAGGTTGTACTCTCCTCACGGTTTCAGCACCTTCTCTCTCTGCTGGCAGCTGTCTCACCCTATCATAACCACCCTACCATAGGGCAGGGTTATCAGAAGAGGGCTTGGCAGAAAAACACACTCACCTTTAAATTATTTTTCAGATGTGTGAACGGGAAATTCCCTAAATCATAAAGTATAAAACCAATCCTTGCTCTAGATGATGAGGGATTATTTAAACACAGCTAGAGTATAATTTAAAGTGTCCTGAATGTTGACAGCTTAATTCACATATCTGTTTACCCCTGCAGCTGTTGACCAATCACTATGAGCAGAACTGGAAGTACTACTGTCTGCCAACAGGCCTGGGCAGCTATGGAATGGCATCGGAGGAGGAACTCCATCTCACCAAGAAACTCTTCTGGGGACTTTTTGATGCTCTTTCTCAAAAGGTACAAAACATACTTTAGTGTAATTCTGGGCTGTCAGTTAAGCAAATGATGTATTCAAATTATTTGCTTTTTATGCCAATAAGTAGAATTTTCTATGTTTCTGCATAAATATAACTCAAAGGATCATCAGGTTTTCACCCAAATCCTGAAAGTTGAAAAAGAGAACAAAATCAAACAAATGAGATGTGACATGCGAAAGTTTGGGAACCCCTTGCAGAATCTGTAAAAATGTGAATAGTTTTAACAGAATAGGAGAGATCATACAAAATGCATGTTATTTTTTATTTAGTACTGTCCTGAGTAAGATATTTTACATAAAAGATGTTTACATATAGTCCACAAGACAAACAAATAGCTGAAATTATTAAAACAACCTCCTTCAAAAGTTTGGGAACCCTTGGTTCTTAAAACTGTGTGTGGTTACCTGGATGATCTACGACTTTTGTTTTGTTTGTTTTGTTTTGTGATGGTTGTTCATGAGTCCCTTGTTTGTTCTGAACAGTTAAACTGAGCACCGTTCTTCAGAAAAATCCTCCATGTCCTGCAGATTCTCCTTAGTTTTCCAGCATCTTTTGCATATTTGAACCCTTTCCATCTTTTCACACTGAGGACAATTAAGGGACTCAAACACAACTATTAAAAAAGGTTTAAACATTCACTGATGCTCCAGAAGGAAACATGATGCATTAAGAGCTGGGGGGTGAAAACTTTTGAACAGGATGAAGATGTCCAAATTTTTCTTAATTTGTTGAAACATTTTTTCAATTTAGTACTGCCCTTCAGAAGCAACAGAAGATATCTGCATGTTTCCCGGAAGACAAATTAAGTACAATTTACCTTGATTGAGTCCCTCAGTTTTCTTCAGTGTGAAAAGATGGGTCTCAAAATCATACAGTCACTGCTGAAAAGGGTTTAAATATGCAAAATATGCACAAACGAGAGACTCAGTGATGTAATATTACATATCTGTGAGTGGCAAAACTTTGTAAATCTCTAGGATTAGCAGTTAATTTGAAGGTGAAGTTAAAGTCTGTCTGTTTAAAGGAGTTTTCAGTCAATGGGATGACTATGAGGTGTCAGTGCATGCCCTGTTTTATTTAAAGAACAGGGATCTGTCAAAGTCTGATCGTGTTTGTAGAAGTGAATCGTGGCACTAACAAAGAAGATCTCTGAGGACCTCAGAAAAAGAGTCGCTGTTGCTCATCAGACTTGAAAAGGTTTCAAAACCATCTCTTAAAGAGTCTGGATACAACAAATCCACAGTCAGACAGATTGTGTATAAATGGAGGAAATTCAAGACCACTGTTACCTCCCCAGAAGTGGTTGACCAGCAAAGATCACTCCAAAAGCAAGACATGTAAAAGTCCACAAGGACCCCAGGGTAACTTCTGAACTAAAGGCCTTTTTCACATTGGCTAATGTTAATGTTCATGCGTCCACCATCAGGAGAACACTGAACCACAGAAGCCACTATCCAATTATCCGACCTTATCCAATATGTGGAACATGGTGGTGGTTTCATGGTTTGGGCCTGTTTTGCTTCATTTGGGTCAGGATGGCTTGCCATCTTTGATGGAACAATGAATTGTGAATTATACCAGCAAATTTGATCAGACTTTGCTCATTGACTCCATTGTCTGTTTTACAGAAATATGATGCAGACCTTTTCAAAATGGCCATGCCGTGTCTGAGTGCCATAGCTGGTGCAATACCACCTGACTACGTGGACTCCAGCCCAGGTTCCACATTAGTTAAGCAGGCCTCTGTGGATGCGCAAGGCAACTTTGACCCCCAGCCTATTAACACTGCTAAGTAAGTACCACTGATACACTGGCCGCTGAAAGCACATGTAGAAAACCTTTCATTTGACCTTTCTGTGGACCTCATGATATAAATTTTATCTTTCAGCATCTCGCTGCCTGAAAAGCTAGATTACATTGCAAGCAAGTTTGCAGAGCATTCCCATGAGAAATGGTCCTCTGAGAAGGTTGGACATTGTTAAAACTCATCCCATTAATCTTGCACGTTTTATTGTGCCACTCGATCTGTTCTCCTGTTGAATTAGACAAAGCATGACTGCTCGTTTTATCTTGTATGGTGATAGATTGCTCTCGGCTGGACTGCGGGAGATAAAGTAGATGACAAAGCTAAAACTCATCCACTTCTGAAACCGTACAAAGCACTGAGTGAAAAGGTAGACGTAAAATCCAAATCACATTCTTCCGTATTGACTTTTGTCTCTAAAACAAATGCCAGTTTCAAAGGAGGAATTTTAATCTGTTTAAATCTGTCGCTTTGTATAGGAAAGGGAGACGTACCGCTATCCTGTGAAAGAGACTCTGAAGAGCATGTTGGCAATGGGATGGAACATTGAGAGGACCAAAGAAGGAGAGGCCATGTTCCAGCAACGGGAAACAGAAAAACAGCGCAAGATATCAGAGTCCTCTCAGGTCATTTTAGACAACAGGAGGATGTTTATTTCTTTGTAGTGTCTGTCAACAAATCAAAGCATTTAGCTCATTGTGTTGCCTCTTTTACATTTCACAGGGTGAGTTTATTCCAACCCCACAAGATTTGGAAAATGTTATTCTGTCAAGAGAACTACAGGCAAGTGACAAGTGTTGAATCGAAATGTTACCAACAAAACATGGTTTATACTATGTGTATCAAACCTGTATTTTCGTTTAAATCATCTCAACAGGCAATGGTTGAAACAGTTGCAGAAAATTACCACAACATTTGGGCAAAGAAGAAGAAAAAGGAGCATGACACTAAAGGTAATGCTTTTCTCCTGGAGAAAGTCTGTTTGGCTCAATCCTGTCTAAGCTGTCCCAGATGCATTGACTCATTGTGTGTTGTCATCGAAAGGAGGAGGAAGTCATCCATTGTTGGTACCGTACGACACACTGACGGCAAAGGAGAAGTACAGAGATCGAGAGAAGGCCCAGGAACTTTTTAAATTCCTCCAGGTTAATGGATATGCCATCAGCAGGTCAGTGCACTCTCAAAACTGTCTTATATAATCAGAAAAAACAGCATTGTTGAAATGTTTAGGGTCTGTGAGATTTTTAAAGACATTAATACTTTAATTCAGCAAGGATGGATCTTTTTATTTATAATGTTAGAAAAGATTTCTATTTCTGCTTCTTTCTATTCTTCAAAGAATTCTGAAAAATAGCACATTTTATTATAATAAATGCTTCATGAGCACTAAATCAGCATTTTGGAATGATTTCTAAGACTGAGGTAATGTCTGATGAATATACAGCTTTGAAATCTTTGGTATAAATTACATTTTAAAATACATTGAAATATATTGAATTGTAATAAAACTTCAGAATATTACTGTTTTTACTGTGTATTTAATTAATTTAAATTCAAACTGAGTGAGCATAAGAGACTTATTTTTAAAATTACTTCAAACTTTTGAATGGTAATGTACAAAACATATATTATCTACAAAATAATACAAATAAAACCTTTGTAAACAGGGATAAGAGGTATAATAATAAGGCCTTGGTGTAATATTTCAGATTTAATTTTTGCTGCTTTTATATAACAAACTGTTTTGGCATTATATTGATTTTCAATAGAGTCACTATATTACAGGATGTTTGCAACAGTCTGTGATCTCTTTATTATTTTTTTTTCCTGTGCATATGCAGAGGTCTGAAGGACATGGAGCAGGATTCCTCTTCTATGGAAAAGCGGATCGCCTATAAGTTCCTCAAGAGGCTCTTGAATTATGTCGATTCTGCACAGGAGTTTATCGCCCATCTTGGTGAGAAAAAAATGATGAATATATAATGAGCTGACAGAAAATTTGATATATTAACATATAAACATATCAAGCTGATCAGTTGTTTTCTCTGCATAACTTTTTCAGAGGCTATGGCTACCAGTGGGAAGACAGAAAAGTCTCCCCATGATCAAGAGATCAAGTTTTTTGCTAAGGTACCATTCAGTTTTCAAGAAGACACTCTCTTACCATACACAGAACAGTCTTGAAACTTGAAGTTAAAGGCCAGTTATTAAAATAATTTTCTTTTGATCACTTACAACGTAGGTTCTGCTGCCCCTCATAGATCAGTACTTCAAAAACCATTGTTTGTACTTCCTGTCATCCCCCAACATCAGCCTGAGCAGCAGTGGCTACGCATCCAACAAAGAGAAGGAGATGATCACCAGGTGCTGCTGTTAATTAAGCCAAATTCTGTTATAAATATACATTATACTGTATAAGTAGTTAACTTTCAACATATAATAGTATAAACTTAGTATCAAATATTCCCATATTTATCCAGGATATGTCCAGGAATTCCTATTCCTTCAGAGTATATACTGAATTTAGTATCATATAGATTTCTCAATTTTTCATAAAGAAGCACTTACATAAAGGAGCCACGAACTTGAACTTCTCTGACGTTTTTTGCATATTCTCTGCTTATTCGTATGCAAGCATTGTTTAATGTACAGTCGTGCTAACTTGAACTATTCTTCCTTAGTTTGTTCTGTAAGCTGGCAGCCCTTGTCAGACATAGAATATCACTCTTTGGTAAGACATCTCAAGAGTTTTCAAATGTTTTTAAGTTTTCCTGACAAACCTCATTCTACAGCTTTAAGACTTTCTGTTTTTTTTAGGAAGTGACTCCACCACCATGGTGAGCTGCTTGCACATCCTGTCAAGCTCACTGGACTTCAGGTACTGCTTAAAATCTCAGTGCGACTCAAATCGCTGACCAGCCGATGGTGGTTGAGTTGTCTTGATCTGATTCTGTTATGACCCGTAGGACTGTGATGAAGTCTGGCTCAGAGCTGGTGAAGGCTGGTGTCAGGACGTTCTTTGAGAATGCAGCGGAAGACCTGGAGAAGACTCTGGAGAACTTGAAGCTGGGGAAGCTGGGTCAGTCACGCACCCAGATGAAGGGCGTTACACAGATCATCAGCTACACCTCAGTGGCCCTGCTGCCAATCCTGACGGTTCTTTTCCAGTATATCACCCAACACCAGTTTGGAGCAGAGCTGCTATGTGAGTCAGCTGTTCTTTGACCTACAGTATGCTGTTTGTTTTCATGAGTTGATTCTTAGAACATCTTATAATGAGAAACTTTATTGTATGAATGACACAAAATAAGAAACTTTCTCATAATGAGAAATGTAATAATGATTTAACATCTCAAAATAATGAGAAACTCATGTTATACTTAGTTTCTTATTAAAACTTTTTCTCATAATAATGACTTAGCATCTCACTGTAATAATTAAGAGAAAGTCTTATTATTGTGTGCTAATAAGTCATAATTTTTCCTTTTTTTCATTTTTTCCCTCAAAATTAACTAATTTTATAATAATATATAAGAATGTTTCTCTTTATTATGATACCTTTATGCTGAGAAACAATTTAATGAGATGATTTGTAGCAATAGCCAACAATGGGTCAAAATGATTGATTTTGCTTTTATGCCAAAAATCATTAGGATATTACGTAAAGATCATGTTCCATTAAAATATTTTGTACATTTCCTACTGTAAATATATCACAACTTAACTTTTGATTTGTAATATACGTTGCTAAAAAGTTCATTTGGACAACTTTAAAGGCGATTTTCTCAATATTTAGATTTTTTTGGACCCTCAGATTCCAGATTATCTCGGCCAAATATTGTCCTATACACCAATGGAAAGCTTGTTTATTCAGCTTTCAGATGATGTATAAATCTCAGTTTCAAAAAACTGACCCTTATGACTGGTTTTGTGGTCCAGGGTTATAAAAAAGTTTCTCATTATGTTGACTTTCAGAATTATATTTTCCCCAGAATTTGTATTTATCACTGAACTGCCATGGAGACTGCATAAACAGAAAATGGCAAACAGGATTTTTTATAGAAAATTAATTAAAAAGTTTGTGTAAGCAAACATTGTGCAAAAGTTACAGTAATCTATTTGTATCCGAATTCTCTCATAATTTGGCAGTTGCATTTTTTTCTTGAAAAGTATTAAAATAATATTCAATGTATGGAACCAGTATCATTAGAAGGAGTTCATCAATATGCCACATATTTGCTTGTAAAATAATTGTATTCCTGAAAGTAATTGCACTTGTATGTTTCAGTGGACGACATCCAGCTGTCCTGCTACCGCATCCTGACCAGCCTCTACTCTTTGGGCACTGGCAAAAACATCTATGTGGAAAAGTACAAAAAGCCTCATTTCTGAGAACTTTTTGTTTTGTTTTCTATCCGTTTCTTCTTGAAACTGAGATGACAATATTGGGCTTTTACAGACAGCTTCCAGTGCTGGGTGAATGTTTATCTACTCTGGTTGGGGCCATGCCTGTTGCCTTCCTGGAACCCCACCTAAATATGCACAACCCCCAATCTGTCTTCAACACCAAGACACCAAGAGAACGAGCTAGTGAGTATATTTGGCAGGATCGGAGACCATTTAAAATCATTTGGTGTTTGGTGAGAAACCATATAATGAAAATATGGTGCGTTTGCAGCCAATCATAATAGGCAGATTGATTTTTGGTGACAGTGGCATTTCTTTTTCTTAAGAAAAACATAATTTGTTAAATTCCATGCTTTAATATTGAATAATTTTGCAGTTTTGAGCATGCCAGACACTGTGGATGAGATGTGTCCTGAGATGCCCCATCTGGACGGCCTGATGAAGGACATCGGTGACATTTCTGAATCCGGAGCACGTTACACAGAGATGCCACAGGTCATCGAGGTCATCCTGCCCATGCTGTGTAACTATCTGTCTTACTGGTGGGCAAAAGGCCCAGAAAACTCCCCAGATGATGCCAATTGCTGCACAACTGTCACATCTGAGCATCTTAGCCTAATCCTGGGCAACATCCTTAAGATTCTCAATAACAACCTTGGCATTGATAATGCCCCATGGATGAAAAGACTTGCAGGTGAGGGTGAACTTGAACTGGTAGTGATTAGCATGCTTTGATATCGGATGATTGCAGTGCCTTCTCAATTATCTGTAATCTTTCTCCTATGTAGTATACTCCCAGCCTATCATTAGCAAGGCTAGCCCAGATCTTCTTAGAACGCACTTCCTGCCAACGCTGGAGAAACTGAAGAAGAAAACAGTGAAGGTAGTGGCTGAAGAGGAGCTGCTGAGGGCTGAAAGCAGGGCAGACACTCAGGAAGCTGAACTGCAGATTCTGGATGAGTTTGCTGTTCTCTGCAGGGATCTGTATGCCTTCTATCCAATGCTCATTCGTTATGTGGACAACAACAGGTATTTATACCATGACCCGAAAGGGAAAAGCTAAACAATTTTCATGCCCACTGCAAAAAAAATTCAACATACTACATCTGAAACATTTTAAGTTTTATTGCTGTTGACAAGTTAATTGCACTTTTTGTTCTGACTAGATCTAAATGGCTGAAGCAACCAGATTCAGACTCAACTGAACTTTTCAAAATGGTGTCAGAGATTTTCATCCTTTGGTGTAAATCTCATGTAAGTTTTCTGTATGTCTCCAACAAATATTTTCAAGAATTTGAAATCATTTCAAGATTCCCAGAGCTGGTTTCTGCTCTTTGTTCATAGAACTTTAAAAGGGAAGAGCAAAATTTTGTGGTGCAACATGAAATCAACAACCTGGCGTTCCTTACTGGAGACAGCAAGACGAAGATGTCAAAAGTAAGTGTGGTATTTGCCAAGTTATTGGACCATAAGCTCCAAGGGTCAAAGAGGAAATATCCTCTGGGAACATTTGTTTGTTAAAACAAAAAGGCATTATAAGAGCTACAGACGTGTTTTTTGTGTGAAATATTGCTTTGTGAAACCAGTCTGGAGGTCAGGACCAGGAAAGAAGAGGAAAAAGGAGAAGAGGAGAGTTGTACTCCATCCAGACTTCACTTATCGTAGCAGCTCACAAGAAGATGTTGCCCATCGGTCTGAACATGTGCACTCCTGGAGACCAGGAGCTCATTTCTCTTGCTAAGATCCGCTATAGCCTGGTGAGTGTGTTTCTTGTTGTCTTAATTATGCTTCACCTGTAACAAACCTCTAACAATTTCTTCGTTTAACAGAAAGACACAGATGATGAAGTTAAGGATTATCTGAGGAAGAACCTCCATCTTCAGGAGAAGGTCTGGAGAAGCAAATCACAATCTAACCTACACGATTAGATGTGGTAATGTTAACACTGGCTTATTGGTGTTTCTTGTCCCATCATAGTCAGCAGATCCAGCAGTGCAGTGGCAGCTGAACCTCTACAGAGATGTTGTGGTGAAGAGTGAGGGACCTCCAGACCCAGAGCAAAATGTTGATAGAGTTCAGGCCATCTCTGCTGCTGTCTACTACCTTGATCAGGTACAATAGGCATAAAAATGAAATTCACCCTTGCTATGCTATGTCATTCCTCATCTACCTCTATTCTGTCATTAATTACGCACCCTCATTTCGTTCCAAACCTGTAAGACCTTCGTTTATTTTCGGAAAACAAATGAAGATATTTTGATGAAACCCAAGAGCCTGCATAGAGAGCAAGGCAACTACCACACTGAAGCCATGAGGAAGAAAGAAATTATTGAAAAAAGTTGTTGTTTTTTCTTCTTTGCACCGAAAGGCCACATACACACTCGGTTGCCATTTCACCTTTTACTCCTTAATCGTACACACATAATTCACTAAAATATGGGAGTGACAGCCGCATTTGACAACTGCATTAACTCTGTACAGTACTGAACTGAACAGCTAGTTAATGACGTATTTAAATGTGCATCAGAAATGTGTCTTCATCTGTATGTGTGTACGTGTCCAAAAAGAATTCTCGTAGCTTCATAACATTACAGTTGAATCACTGACATCGCATGGACTATTTTAACGACGTCCTTACTACCTTTCTGGGCCTTGAACGTTTTAGTTGTGTTGCTGTCTATGCAGGGTTCAGAAAACTCTCAGATTTCATTAAAAATATCTTAATTTGTGTTCCGAAGATAAACGAAGTTCGGGTTTAGAACAACATGAGAGTAATTAATAACAGAATTTTCATTTTTGGGTGTACTATCCCTTTAACATTAGGTATCATGAACAAACAATGAACAATGCTTTTAAAATATTAATTGGTTAATGTTAATATCTATGTATACATTTTTTTTATGCATATGTTTTATAATATATGTTGATAAACCTGGATTAATAAATGCTGTAACAAATGTGTATTGTTAGTTGATAAAATTTTGATAAAATCACAAATTGCAATTTGTTCTTTAATAGATGTTACAGTGTCTTGATTTTATTTTGTTGTCTACTTTTGCACTTCCTATTTTTGTCTTCAACAGCAAGTAGACTTTTGCATTTTAATTTATCGCACTCGGAAATGAAACATTTTTTCGTATTCAGCATTGCATATATTTTACTCTCAGGTTGAGCAGCCGCTGAGGAACAAGAAGATGGTGTTTCAAAAGCTGCTGTCAAAGCAAAGAAAGCGTGCCGTGGTGGCCTGTTTCCGCATGGCACCGCTCTACAACTTACCAAGGTATGTCTTTGGAAGCTTTAAATTAGAATTACAGCTTTGCAGTATTCATTCACAGCATTCAGCTAAGTTTCCTTAATAGCAATTCCTTCCTTCCAAATGCATCTGAATGCATTCTGTACTCCCTCTAGTGCTGCAAAGTGTTTTAACTGGTGTTTTTCCGTGCTCCTTTCTTCCTCCTCCTAAAACCTGTCCCTTTCTGTTGTCTCCATAACACACTTCAGATACAAAAATAATAATTACTTCCTGAATGGCTATCGGTACGTTTGGCTGGAAAAGGTGTACCATACCTCCAGCTTTGACCGTCTGTTCTCCATGCTAACGGTAATGTGAGACTAAGAGAACTCATGATCCCAACCTCGTCCTCCTCCTCCTCTTCCATTCTCCAAGCTAAGGGCTGAGCACAAGCATACAGTTAGCGCCGCCACTCTGAATGGTCACCTTCGGTTTCTGCCGGGTCTCTTCGCTTTATGTAGCGGCGGGGAGTTTCAGGGTGGGTTGAAGGTTCTTGAGCTCAACAGTGATCATTTAAATGGTAGCTTTCATGGACTTCCTCATTAAGGTGACCAGTCAGATGAGGCCATGGACTGTACATCTTCCTCTCACACCACAGAATGCACCTCCTTCCTTCATCTTCCTCTTAACTTCCCTCTCCCCCCCACTCTTCAGGCATCGCTCAATTAACCTCTTCCTCAGTGGCTATCAGAGACTTTGGATAGAGACAGAGGAGTACTCCTTTGAGGAGAAGCTAGTGCAGGACCTGGCAGTAAGTACCGGGCTGGCATCAGCGCTGCCCCGTGTGCTGTGTGTGCCCGCTGGTGCCTTCTCGGCGGCCGAATGCTCTGCGGCCAGCACTGTGCCCGCTAAGGTGCGGGAGCACGTCTCTGCCCGCCTCATGTACTCATCCTGGCCTGTGTTCAGCTCTGCTGGTTACGTGACACACTACCGACCGAGGCACAGCAGCCAAGGCATGCATGAGTTTCGGCTGAGCCTCAGTTCCCGCCATCTCACTAGAAAAGCAGTCCGTTTCAGCGCAGCCGTGGTAAGAGGAGCGGACGTTTCCCACGACGCTCTCCTTTGTTCTTTGGGTGTCGTCTTTCTTTCGTAAGTCTCGTTTTGTTGTGAGAGTCGGTGGCATGTTCACCTCATGTAGAGATCATGTGAAGTTTGCGCGTCTTAAATGAAAATATATTTATTTTTATTATTATATATAACGTAATTATTTAGAGCACTAATGAAATTCTTATTATTATTAATGGCAAACATTGATAATTGGCTACTCAATTATTAAAATTTTGTGAAGACACCCTTTTAGTAATATTTAATGTTTAATAATAAAAAACGTTAATTTGCAACAATATTTAACACTTAACACACACTGCAAAGCCATTTCCATTGCCATGTGAACTTGCATGTTTATCCTGAGCTGGTCATTGGACTCTTTGCATTTCTGGAGCATCCAGGCAGACCCCAGTGACCATGCTCAGGCCACTATGTCATCCCAACAAGTGTTTCTCAGCTGAGGCCCAGTGGACATCCAGGATCCAAACAGTGCGTCTGATCCAAGTAAAGTCACATAGCTGTAGTTTCTTTTTAAGTTTTAAGATTGGATTTAAAGTGGCTTCACGGGCCTGAACAGAGAGACACTGATCTTGATTACATTTAAGTGTGTCTTTGTGTAAAACAACTGCATGTCTTTAAATCCAGAGCTTCTTGCTGCAAGATCAGGAAACAAACGATTGGAGTCATAATGCTGAAAATGACTGGAATGAAACTAAATTGCATAGTGTCAAATGTGTTTATTTCGTATGTTTATTGTCGTAGCCAGGACCACAGCTTTTAGTGTTTTAAGGAGGTTTTTGGTGTGTGATGATGAAATGGTTTGATTTGTAACACTGTAGTTGTTTAGGGCTGGCACTATTTAGAATTGAAAATGTATCTCCTAAATTTGAACTGAAATGGATAGCTTACCCAAAAATGAAAATTCTGTCATTAATTACTCACCCTCACGTCGTCCCAAACCCGTAAGACCTTTGTTCATCTTCAGAACACAAATTAACTTAGTTTTGATGAAATTCAAGAGCTTTAGGTAGAATTGAATTTGTTTTTTAGTATGAATTACCCATAAACAAGTCGTCATACATGCAACGCATGAGATATTTACAGAGACATTAGAGAATGATCATTTTACTGTATGCTTTATTTTCCAGACTGCTGTAAGTTATTTCTTCAAGCAGTTTACAAGACTTAGAAGTGATCTGTTATTAATATTTGTTGTTGTGTTGATTTATTCGTATTGCAATTCAGTAATTTCCTTTACTTGCCAGTTCCAGTTCATCATTCTATGGGACATGGACAACTGAATTTAAATGTACTTTAATTGAAATTTAATTGAAAAGGAGACAATTCTTAAATTCTGAATTTAGCCCAGCCCTGGTAATAAGGTAGATGAGCATGGTTTGAGTGAAAGGGTGATTGCAGTGTCAGAGTGTGTTTTGGTTTATAAACACTTTAAAAGACAGCTGTCATTTTAACCAAGGTCTACAAAAATTAAACTTCTGATAATGAATGCAGAGTTAACGAGAAAACGAAATATGGTGATCAACAGATTGTAGGAAATGCTGTTTTATAACTTCAGTGGCTCTTCCTACAGAAAACACCCATGACTGTGGTAGAGGAAGAAGAGGAAGAAGAAGCTGAAGTTCAGCCTGACCCTCTTCATCAGCTCATCCTCCACTTCAGTCATAATGCACTGACAGAGAGAAGGTGATGTTTTCATGTATACGTTCATAGGAGTAAACACTTACTCAATAATAATTAAGCAACTGACTCTTTTTCTTTTCTTTTTTTTAGTTTTCTAGAAGAGGATCCTCTCTACATTGCATATGCTGACATGATGGCAAAGGTCAGTGTTGTATTTAATCAAATTAATCCTTGATTTATATTAATCCTTCTTAATTTGTATTGTGAATTTTTTAAAGAGTTTCAATTAAGTCAGTATTTTAATTTACAGAGCTGCGCCGAGAATGAGGAAGAAGAAGAAGAGGAGGGAAAAGAAAAAACTTTTGAGGTATTAAAATCTCAATTGTTCATGTCTTCTTTCTTCAGTCGAAAAGAATTTTTCTCCATCTAGTCTTATCTAGTGAAACGATCTGACATTTTCTAAAAAAATAAATAAATTAAATACTTTTTAACCACAAATGCTCATCTTGCACCAGCTCTGCGATGCGCATTTGCAGCTTCGCGTTACGCAATCACGCGTTGTTAGTTTTTCGTCTGTGTGCTCGGGGTTAAAAAGGCAGGGAAGGGTCAAAAACTCCATCTCATTTTTTTCCTCCAACTTAAAAATCGTCCAACGTTGTTGTTGTATCTTTTTTTGTAAAGGCTGTTTGACTTTTTTTGCACGTTCGCTTTGTAAACACTAATTTAATAGACTGTACGCAGTAAATTTCAACGCTTTCATCATCTCTCACAGGAAAAAGAAATGGAGAAGCAGAAAATTCTGTACCAGCAGGCCAGACTTCACGCCCGAGGGGCTGCTGAGATGGTGCTACAGATGATCAGTGCCAGTAAAGGTATGCATCTCTATTTCTGCCCCCCATTGCTTTCTCTAAATTATTCATTGAATTTCCTAAAGCAGCATTTGTTTGACTGCAGGCCGACTTGGTCCCATGGTGACTGGCACCCTTAAACTGGGCATTTCCATCCTAAATGGAGGCAACGTTCTTGTCCAGCAGGTAAAGTACTTGACTGGGCAAATGTTAGTTTTGTATCACAGAGGATACTATGCTCAGAAAATGTGCTAATGCTTTATATATCTTTAGAAAATGCTGGATTATTTGAAGGATAAACGAGATGCGGGTTTCTTTAAAAGTTTATCTGGACTAATGATGTCTTGCAGGTGGGTGTGAACATAGTCTTACGCTTATTATCTATTTTGTCCTACAGTGATTATTAATTTTGACTTTGTATCTCTGGTAGTGTGCTGGATTTAAATGCATTTGAAAGGCAAAATAAGGCAGAGAGTCTTGGAATGGTGACTGAAGAGGGGTCAAGTAAGCCAATAAGATTTTTTCTTTTCTATCTGCATTTTTACTGTGATTAGTTAACGTATTAGATAACAAAATCTCTCCTGCCTTTGTACTACAAAACAAAGACACGTTTTTGTGCGTGTATACTGTATATGAGGGGTATATATCTTTTTAGTACTGTACGGCATTCTCAGTAGTATCAGTTCTGGTGCCTCCTTTGGCTAGCTGTTAAATGCCGCACCCTGATAACTTATGTGTTCATGTGTGTACGTCTGTGGATTCACTGCAACAGTGGAAGTTGCAGTATTCTTCTTCCACTATTCTTCTCATGCAATGTCAAATGTCTATGGGATGCCATTAACATTAAATGTTTTATTGTCCAGTAATTAAAGAGCTTCATCTTCAGAGGTGAAAATGAAGGACCACAGTTGTGTGATTATGCTATGCACAACAACTTTAGACAAAGCAATACAATTATTAGGACACATGAATATGTGAATATTGTTGCTAAAGGTTTTTCTGACAGGGCTGAGGTAA
This sequence comes from Labeo calbasu, assembly GCA_019740295.1. Classification (NCBI taxonomy): domain Eukaryota; kingdom Metazoa; phylum Chordata; class Actinopteri; order Cypriniformes; family Cyprinidae; genus Labeo; species Labeo calbasu. The sequence continues at coordinate 13,957 of JAHKKF010525492.1, read as the reverse complement.
ATGTTTTAGGGGTTTTTTCATTGTTTGGTTTGCTTGATTTACCCCAAAATAATAATAAATAATAATTTGGATAAATATCTGAAAATTCTAAAATTTCTGACAGAGCTGAGGCGAGCTTTTTTCCAAATTTTTGGTTTGCCCGATTCACCCCAAATGAAAAAGAAAGAAAGAAAGAAAGAAATAAAAAATAAATTCTAGACAAGTTTTATTTTGATGTTTTTTTTCCCCACTGTTCATTATTCTGATTATTCATATTATATCACAGTAATGAGAATTATTATATCCGTTTTTTTAAATTCAAATTAAATTAGAGTGGAATAGAAACTTCAATGTATTAATAACAATCTGAATTTAAGTAATTTAATTTTAGCCTTATTTTAATGAGAAAGTATTTTATACAGCTGAGTGTATTTTAATACGACTTTATATATGTGTTGGGGAAAGTTACTTATAAAAGTAATGCGTTACAATATTGCGTTACTCCATACAAAAGTAACTACTTACGTTACTTAGTTACTTTTTATGGAAAGTAATGCATTACGTTATCTTTTTGTCACCTGGGCAGGACTTGCTTATTTATTTTTAATAACAGAAAACTAAGATATTTCCTTGTTAATTTAAAAGTAATGTGTTACTTTATTAGTTACTTGAAAAAAGTAACCTGATTACGTAACTCGCCGTACTTGTAATGGGTTACCCCCAACGCTGTTTATATAAAATTTAACTTCTGATGTTTTACTCTTTTGATTTTGGGGTAAAATATAACCCAGAATTTTTTTTGAAAGGCATCACTGTAAAAAAAAATATTTCAAAAAGTTGTTTCAACTTAATATAATTTGTTACCCCGCTGCCTTAAAATGTTTAGTTCAGTCAACTTGAAATTTTAAGTTACTTAATGGTAAATAAAGTGACAACTCGAATATTTTAGTTGACTAAAAATTTTAAGTCAGCAGGGTAACGTAACAAATTATTTTAAGTTGAAACAACTATTTTTTTTACAGTGTTGATGAGTTTGACCTAACAGCTTTTATTTATATTGCTGAATTTGTTGGATCAGGTATGATATAAAAGGCAACAGACATTAAGTATGATACAGAATGTGACTGAAACCACTGCACTGGAAATAATACTAACACCTTGTTTAACTACTGATATTTTAGGATGACCCTATACTCACAACTGACATATATGTGTTACATAGTATGTGTTCCAGCTTTAATTTCATTGTTATGGGTTGCATCTAAATAAAAACCAGAGGTCTTACATTCCACAAAACACATCTGTCTACATCTGTAACTGCATGTCCATCCTCTCACTAAAAGTTCAGTGACTCTTCTTATTTCTTTCTGAAATTCAGTCTTTCCCCATTTGCTTATGTCTGCTCTCTTTGTTTGTTTTCCATCATTTTATACTGGATTGCAGTCAACGTGAGAGAGCGGGGTAAATATAGTTGAGCTACTCATTTCGCAATGCTGTACCCTGGCACCCTGGCACGAAACTTTTCCCTCTCCCCTGCTACTGGTGATATGAATGCACTACTTACTTCAGCGCTGGCTGGTAGAGACTAATGCATGCTGACACAGAATTAAGACAGAACCAAGACTAAAGCCAGGCTCATTTACCTCAACTAACTTTACTAAACTAGTTCACTAAATGGGAACATTTTGTCTTCCATGTGAACATTACGAATCATCTGTACTCATACAGTGTTGAAAGAAAATAATACATGTTCAAAGAGGTGTACACTCAGCTAAAGATTATACCACAGCTGCAAAATGAGCAAAGAGCTTTGCCATGCTGTGAATCTGGGGCTATTTCACAAAGCTGGTTTCTCACATGACTAACTTTCACAAGTATGGATTTGTGTACAATAGGATACAACAGTATTACTCTCAAGTGTTTCTGTACACCGTTCTTGTGAAAGTTACCTCGCTAACCCAGCTTCCTGAAATTTCTGTCATTTCTGTGTATTAATCGACAAGCTTTTCTTTTTCCAGTCAGTTCTTGGGATGCAGTTGCGAGCCTGCAATCTAAAGCTCTTCATCCTAAGTGAAGCAAGCTCCCAAAAAATGTGCTAGTCACTTGCTTGCTTGAGACTGGTGTAAATTTGTCATCTAGCTTAACTTTAAAAATATGGCCCAGAAATAATTGCAATTCTCTGTCATGTTTTAAGGTTCCAAAGTGCTACAAAATGATGACTTTACAAAGGATTTATTCAGGTTTTTGCAACTCCTATGTGAGGGGCACAATAATGGTAAGACTAAAAAATGAATATGATTTTTCAGTTTTAAACTGCAAAATAAATATTATGTTTTTGTTAATTATAATTATTACTACTAATAATACATTTTTAGTTTGCACTAATAGCAGTAATGACCCATTTTAGATATTGTTACTGTACCTCACATTTAATAAACTCAATATTTATTAGTGATTTGCAAGGCATTATGAATCAAGATTTGAGATTTCACAGAAAAACTTCCTACTTTACTATGCTTCACTCCTTCTTCTTTACTATTTACATTTAAATTCCCTCAACAGATTTCCAAAACTTCTTGCGGACCCAAACTGGAAACACTACTACGGTCAACATCATTATTAGCACTGTGGACTACCTATTACGTCTACAGGTAACACAAACTAAATACATATGTAGATGTGTTATATAGCTTTGAATGCTCAGGAATCTACTTAACTTCTCAACTTCAACTTTTCTCCACCAGGAATCTATAAGTGATTTCTACTGGTATTACTCTGGGAAAGATATTATGGATGAGGCTGGGCAACTTAACTTCTCCAAAGCTTTGGCAGTAGCCAAACAAATCTTTAACTCACTCACTGAGTACATTCAGGTAATGCATATACTCTACACTGCTACACTTTATTAGAGTTCAGTGGATGTCTGTGCATTTCATAATACTGAAATAATATTCATAATATTCTATTTTTAGGGCCCTTGTATTGGGAATCAGCAAAGTTTGGCACACAGCAGGTTGTGGGACGCAGTGGTCGGGTTCCTGCATGTTTTCGCAAACATGCAAATGAAACTGTCACAGGTAACCAGTCAGGGCACTATTCATGTGTAGCAGTTACCAAATATGATGCTTCTCAACACTGTATGTCATTCGTTTGTTTCAGGATTCTAGTCAAATTGAGTTATTGAAAGAGCTGATGGATTTGCAGAAAGATATGGTGGTCATGATGTTATCTCTTCTGGAGGGTGAGTGTTATTTTTTCTTTCAAACATCAAAATGGAACTAGTAAGAGACTAGTAATGGTTAAAGGAGTAGTTCACTTCCAGAACAAAAATTTACAGATAATGTACTCACCCTGTTGTCATCCAAGATGTTCATGTCTTTCTTTCTTCAGTCGTAAAGAAATTAATGTTTTTTGAGGAATACATTTCAGGAATTATCTCAATTATAGTGAACTTCTATGGTGTCCACGGGTTTGAACTTCCAAAATGTAGTTTAAATGCAGCTTCAAAGGGCTCTAAACGATCCCAGCGAGGAATAAGGGTCTTATCCAGCAAAACGGTCGGTCATTTTCTAAGAAAAATAAAAATGTATTTACTTTTTAACCTCAAATCCTTGTCTTGTCTAGCTCTGCATGTACTCTGTGCACTCCGGTTCAATACAGTTAGGTACATGTCATTTTCAACTTCAAAATCGGCTTACATCACGGCAGAAGTACCATCCCAGTGTTTACAAAGTGAACGTGCAAAGAAGGTCAAATGCCCTGTACAAAAAAAGGTACAGTTGGAGGAGAAAGTGAGACAGGAGTTTTTCAACATACCCTAACTGTCTTGAACGGGACTGCACAGAGAACGCATCGCAGAGCTAGACAAGATGAGCATTTGAGGCTTAAAGGTATATAAATATTAAGCTTTTTTTAGAAAATGACAGATCGCTTTGCAAGATGAAACATTTATTCCTCGTCTGGGATCGTTTAGAGCCCTTGAAGCTGCACTGAAACTGCATTTTGGAAGTTCAAATTCGCGGGCACCATAGAAGTCCACTGTAATGTAGATAATTCCTGAAATGCTTTCCTCAAACATAATTTCTTTATAACTGAAGAAAGAAAGACATGAACATCTTGGATGACAACCGGGTGAGTACATTATCTGTAAATTTTTGGTCTGGAAGTGAACTTTTAAAGGAGTAAATAAAAGTGTCCTGATTATTTAATCACCCCCATGTAAATCAAGATGTTCATGTCTTTCTTTCTTAAGTCAAAAAGAAATGAAGGTTTTTGAGGAAAACATTCCAGGAATTATCTTAATTATAGTAGACTTTTATGGTGCCTGCGAGTTTGAACTTCCAAAATGCAGTTTCCAATGCAGCTTCAAAGAGCTCTAAGTGTTTCCAGCGAGGAATAAGGGTCTTATCCAGCAAAACGATCGGTCATTTTCTAAAAAAATTTACAAAAAATGTTCTCCATATAGTGGACTTTAGTGGTGGCCAACGGGATGAAGGTCCAAACTGCAGTTTGAGTGTAGCTTCAAAGGGCTCTACACAACCCCAGCCAAAGATTAAGGGTCTTATCTAGCATGCAATTTGGACCTTCAACCCACTATATGGAGAAAAATCCTGGAATGTTTTCCTCAAAAACCTTCATTTCTTTTTGACTGGCGAAAGAAAAACATGGACATGTGAGTATATTTTTATCTAATCCTTTAATGCATCAACTGTATGTTACAGGTAATGTGGTGAATGGAACTATCGGCAAGCAGATGGTTGACACATTAGTGGAGTCCTCCAGCAATGTGGAAATGATCCTCAAGTTCTTCGACATGTTCCTCAAACTGAAGGACCTCACTACATCTGATAACTTCAAGGAGTACGACCCAGATTTCAAAGGCGTTATATCCAAGAAGGAGTTCCAGAAGTCTATGGATAGCCAAAAGCAATACACACAGTCTGAGATCGAGTTTCTCCTCTCCTGTGTGGAGGCAGATGAAAATGACATGTTCAACTACAAGGAGTTTGTGGAACGTTTCCATGAACCAGCCAAGGACATCGGCTTCAATGTAGCTGTGCTTCTTACGAACCTATCAGAACACATGCCTCACGACTCACGCTTGTCCACCTTCTTAGACCTGGCAGAAAGCGTTCTCAGTTACTTTGAGCCATACCTAGGTCGTATTGAGATCATGGGGGGTGCCAAGAGGATTGAGAGGGTTTACTTTGAGATCAGCGAGTCTAGTAGAACCCAGTGGGAGAAACCTCAGGTCAAAGAGTCCAAGCGCCAATTCATCTTCGATGTGGTCAACGAAGGCGGTGAGAGTGAGAAGATGGAGTTATTTGTGAACTTCTGTGAGGACACCATCTTTGAGATGCAGTTGGCCTCTCAGATCTCCGAGCCAGACGCCGCAGAACGACCTGAGGAGGACGAAGACGAGGAGTTGCACAGTCTGCTCGAAGGATTTTCTGAGGAGGAAGACACATCTCTCGAGTCCGCCTCGGCCTTCACCGCAGCCTGCGCTTCTGTCAAGAAGAGCATGTCTAATTTCCGTAAAATGCTGACGTTTAAGAGTATGAGAAAGCAGTTTAAGAAATTCAGGAAGCTGACTATCAGGGAAATGATCACAGGGTTCTTCTCCTTCTTCTGGATGCTCTTCACCGGATTCTTCAAAGGCATTTTCAGCATTATCTTCGGGTTCTTTCATATTATTTGGTCCTCCATGTTTGGAGGTGGTCTTGTGGAGGGTGCTAAAAACATGAAAGTGACTGATATCTTGGGTAACATGCCTGATCCAACACAGTTCGGGATACATGGTGATGTAATGGAAGCAGAAAAAAACGAAAGCAGTGAGTTGGTGGTGTCGGCAGATATGGTGCAGATGACCGGTGCTGCTGCTGAGAAGATGGAGGCGGATATGATCATGGATCTACTTAATCCAGCTGTGAAGAAGGAGGGGAAGCATGGGGCAGAACCCGGTCTGGGTGATGTCTGTGAAGTCTTGACAGAGTCTAGTGCCCCAGTTGAGAAAAAGAAGAGCCAGGTATCTACAGACCTTAGTCTGTGTAGACACCATATTAAAATTTTTGTAAATAAAAATGAGGTTGTGAGGGATAGACTTGCAGTTTGATAATGGCATTTGACCAAGAATTAATGTAATTTTCACAACTAATGCAATTATTTTATGGAGTATTTGTGAAAATGATCTTAGTTTTCATGCCTAGTTTTCGTCTCTCGAAACATAAATATGATGCTTTTCTCACTAAGGTCTATTATACTAGTATTTAAATGAAACATGTGATGTACTGCAGTGTTTCATGCCATTTGTTTTTTACTACACAGAAAGTAACAACAGAGAAGCCAGAATCCGAACCAGAGAAAGCTGAGTAAGTTGACTAATTAGATGTTGCCTGTAGGGCTGTCACTGACGTTTATTTTAGTAATCAAGTAATCGTACAATTATAATTAATGTTTTTGTGGTAATAAATAGAGATCTAAGTCATATGTAGTAGCAATGAGGGAATAATAATTAGTTCAAATAAAGTATCAAAAGCAAGTAATCATATGGTTGTATTAAACTAAAACTGTTCATCAAATGCGCTACTTCCGGCATTTTGTCGACACTGGCAAATTGTAGTCGAGGATTTTTTAAAAATCGAATAAGGTTAGTCGAATTGAATCAAGGAATTATGACAGCCCTAGTTGCCTGTTCATTTCTTTGTCAAATAGTTCTGACACAGCAATGTTTTTTAGCACTGAGAATCAGGAGAAAGAAGACAAGACTAAAGAGGAAACACCCGAGGAACCAGCAGCAGCAAAACCAGCTCCAAAAACCAAACGTGGCTCATCAAAGGAAGAAGCTCCAGCATTCATGGCCAGCTTCTTTGCAGGGCTTGAAGTCTACAAATCCAAAATGCTGGTAAGAAAAGCTTCAACCACATGTTTAGTTAAACTTTGTCCTGCAGGGAATGTTGTTTAAGGATTAGTTAACTTCCATAATGAAAATGTCCTGATAATTTACTCACCCCCATGTTCAAGATGTTCATGTCTTTCTTTCTTCAGTCAAAAAGAAAATAAGGTTTTTGAGAAAAACATTCCAGGATTTTTCTCCATATAGTGGACTTCAATGCGGATCAATGGGTTGAAGGTCCAAATTGCAGTTTCAGTGCAGCTTTAAAGAGCTCCACACGATCCCAGTCAAGAAACAAGGGTATTATTTAACAAAACGATCTGTTACTTTCAAAAAAAAAAAATTATTATATTCTTTTTAATCACAAATGCTTGTCTTGCACTAGCTGTGCAATGTGCATCTACGTGGTTAGTTCTTCGTATGTCTTGTCCCGTTCAAAGGTAAGGCGAAAAACTCATTAATTTTGCCCTCCAACTTCAAAATAATTTGATATCATTGTTTTACTTTTTTTGTAATTTGACTTTCTTTGCACATTCGCTTCATAAACAGTGGGTTGGCACTTCCGCCTACGTCACTCATGCATGACTACGTAATGCATTAAGTCGAGCCAGTGCAACATGAGCATTTGTGGTTAAAAAGTATATACATTTTAAATTTAGTTTAGAAAATGATAAATTGTTTCGGTACATAAGACCCTTGTTACTTGGCTGGGATTGTGTAGAGCCTTTCGAAGCTGCGTTGAAACTGCAACCCATTGATCCCTATTGAAATTCACTATATGGAGAAAAATCCTGGAATGTTTTCCTCATAAACCTTCATTTCTTTTCAATTGAAGGAAAAAAAAGACATGAACATCTTGGATGACATGGGGGTGAGTAAATTATCAGGAAACGTTTATTTTGGAAGTGAACTAATCCTTTAGGTGGCAAAGATGAAACATTAACATTTACTTCTTCTTTGTAGAACTACCTGGCTCGCAATTTCTACAACCTTCGTCTTCTGGCTTTGTTTGTGGCCTTCGCCATCAACTTCATCCTGCTCTTCTACAAGGTGTTTTGCAGAGAACTTTTCTATTACCTTTAAATGTGCTCATGAATGTGAAGTTGACATTAAATTACCGGTATTTCATAAACATTTTGAATCACCTATTTGGTCATTTATTTACACGTTTAAATGTTGCTGCTCTCTAAAGGTGACTGGAGAATTTGAGGATGAGGAAGAGGAGGAGGGATCCTGGGGTGGTGAAGAGGAGGAAGGCGATGAAGATGATGAAGGAATGGAGTACTTCATTCTTCAGGAGAGCACTGGCTACATGGCACCCACGTTGACATTCTTGGCTATACTGCACACGGTCATCTCTTTACTCTGTGTTGTTGGATACTACTGTCTCAAGGTTTATCCCGATTCCGCTTATCTGGTTACATTAATAAGGATTAAGAATATGTCAAAGCCAGATGCTGCACAACAGTGTCGATGTAACCTTGTTTTCTCCTCACTGTAGGTTCCTTTAGTCGTGTTCAAGAGAGAGAAGGAGATTGCTAGGAAACTTGAGTTTGATGGTTTGTATATTACCGAGCAGCCGTCTGATGATGACATCAAAGGACAGTGGGATCGTTTGGTCATTGCAACTCCGTAAGAAACACTTTAAATACTTAAAGGGATAGTTCACCCAAAAATGAAAAATTCTGTCATTAATTACTCACCTTCAGTTTGTTCCAAACCCATAAGACCTTTGTTCATCTTCGGAACACAAGATATTTTTGATGAACTCTGAGAGCTTTCTGACCCTGCGTAGACAGCATGGCAACTGGAACATTCAAGCCCCAGAGATCTAGTAAAGACATTGTTAAAATAGTGTTAGGCATGTTACTTTTAAAAAGTAATTAGTTATAGTTACTAGTTACTTCTCACAAATAGTAACTGAGTTACATCACACCGACAGAGGTCGCTCTCACGATAGTTGATTGACATGAGCGTCTTACTTCAGATCAGCTGCAACAGTCCGACCTCCATTGTTTCGATGTCGGAGCAGTTATACTAGAATATCTCATATTGAGGTGTTGTGTTGCTGGATGTAATAATGAACATAGTGGTCGTCATTTACCCCGATATCTGAGCTGCTGAAGATGCAGTGGATTACGTTTATTTGTGAAGGGAATGCGCTCCCGATCTACATAAATGCGTCTGTGTTAACGCAAATAATTTGTGATCCAGCTTCACCTACCGCAGAAGTGAGTATAAGGGTTTTTTTTATGAATCTCTGCAGTCAACTTTCCTAATAACGTGCTAGTTAGTAAGTTTCATGGCTAAGCACACTAAATGCGGCTAAAGTAAACAATCTCTCCCAGCACAGCTGGTCACTCCATAGATAGAAGAGAGGGGCGGGGCGAGCAGAGCTCATTTGCATTTAAAGGAACAATCCCTCAGAATGGGATGATTTTTGCAGAGCTCATTTTGACAAGGTAAAAAAGGTGTTTTTTACACAACCGTTGAGAATTTTTAACCAAAATATATTATGGACTTTTCATTAAGACCCTAACGAATCATATCAACTTGTGGAAAATGGGCATCCGATGACCCCTTAAAAAAAAACGTTTAAATATGTCAAATAACTTGGATGCCCCCAATATTAAATATGTTAAATGAATAAAATTTAAATTAAATGAAAATTTTTAGTTTACTCACCAGACTAATATTAAATATCTGCAGATTTTTTTTAAATATCTGACACTTAGCATCAGTCAGTCAGGCAGTATAATATGACATGATAATTTAGCATTAAAATTTAGTAATTAGAACGTTAATAATTAGAATAACCATGCATGAATGCACATTTGTCAAGTTTACTGAACTTGGGACTGGTGGTGGTGCTTAAAATAATGTTTGTAATTCAGCGTTTCTATAAAAAAAATTGTAGTAACGGTGCATTTTATTGTCAGTAACGGTAACGGCGTTGTAAGGGGGGGAAACAGTAATGACAGTTTGATTACTCGTTACTGAAAAAATAGCGCCTTTAGTAACGCCGTTTATTAATAACGCCTTTATTCCCATCACTGAAAATAGTCCATGTGACATCAGTGGTTCAACTTTAATTTTATGAAGTTACAAGATTACTTTATGTGTGCAAAAAAAAAGACATTATTTAACCATTTTTTCTCTTCCATTTCGAGAACAAGCGTTGAAGCCTGACACGGAAGAGAAAAAATGGTTGAATAAAGTCGTTATTTTTGTTTTGGACTATTGGACTATTTTATCAATGTCCTTTCTACCTTTCTGGGCCTTGAATGTGTTAGCTGTGTTGCTGTCTATGCAAGGTCAGAAAGCTTATGGATTTCATCAAAAATATCTTAATTTGTGTTCTGAAGATGAACGAAGGTCTTACGGGTTTGGAATGACATGAGGGTGAGTAATTAATGACAGAATTTGCATTTTTGGGTGAACGACAAAAAAAATCAAAACATCAGTCCTTCAGTCCTTTGAGTACTAAGAAATTTCCTTACCTGTCTTTCAGGTCCTTCCCTAACAATTACTGGGACAAATTTGTTAAGAGGAAGGTAAGCAGAATCACAAAACCTGATGATGCTTGTATTCACTGGACTGTTTGCATATTCAATTTCTACTGTCCTCGGTAGGTCATCAATAAATATGGTGATCTGTACGGGGCAGAGCGCATTGCTGAACTCCTGGGTCTGGACAAGAGCGCTCTGGACTTTGATCCCACTGAAGAGGCTGTGGTGAAGGAAGCCTCCCTGCTGTCTTGGTGAGCTGACGGGACCTAAAAACATTTGGTTTGAAAGAGCGTATGAAAGGATTCATTCATGTTTTGGTTTTAATTGCAGGTTGAGCTCGATTGATACCAAGTACCACATCTGGAAAATGGGTGTGGTGTTGACAGACAATGTAAGTACGGCTCCGATTTGAAAACACTGAAATGTGATGTATCAGGACAATAACGTTTTGTCTCATGTCTTCATCTCTAGTCTTACCTCTACCTGATCTGGTACACCACCATGTCTATTCTGGGACATTACAATAACTTCTTCTTTGCTGCTCATTTGCTGGACATTGCCATGGGCTTTAAGACCTTGAGGACTATTCTCTCTTCTGTGACTCACAATGGCAAACAGGTAAGTCTCATCCAGCAGGGGGTGACTATAGTACAGCTTTACACCAAGATACTTCTGATCTGATGAAATTACCTTCTTGTTCTGAACAGCTGGTGTTGACCGTGGGCCTCCTGGCGGTCGTGGTCTACTTGTACACCGTGGTGGCTTTTAACTTCTTCCGCAAGTTCTACAACAAGAGCGAGGATGAGGACGCACCTGACATGAAGTGTGATGATATGATGACTGTGAGTTTAGCTTTTCATTTTGAACAGATCCTTGAAAGACATTTAGTATTGTTTTGTTCATCTGGTTTAGACTTGATTTTAGGGTTAGGGTTAGGTTAGGTTAGGGTTAGGGTTAGGGTTAGCAATGATTTTAGACTTATCCTGACTATAGGCATGGCAATAGACTATTGGCACAAATGCTACATTTTTCACTTATCAATGCAGAAATGCAGTATTTACTGTCAGGAATTCATAATTTTATTCAGTTAGATAATGTGTCAGGGCATATCAAATGCTTACGTGACAATTTTTATTTTTTTTTTCCATTTAATTAGAATACAGTTTATTTGTATTTTTATTCATTTATTTATGTATTTATTTTTGGTCATCAGAATTCAGAAATCTGGAATTAATCATTTATTCAGTTAGATAATGCATCAGGTCATATCAAATGCTGATGTGACATACATTCTTATGGATTTTCTTTTCTTCTTTTAATTAGAATAGAGTTAATTTTTACTTATTATGTCCTTTGGTCATCAAAAATACTATTGATTTCTTTTTAACAATTAAGAAGGAATTTGAAGGAAATATTAGAAGTGCCTTTAAAGCTTGATTTTTTACATTTTACTTTATATTTTATTATTTAATATGCATATGTGTCATGTCAGGTCATATCAAATGCTTATGTGACATGCTTCTGATATTGACTGGATTTTTTTTTTTCATTTAATTAGAATAGTTTATTTTTATTTCTTAAATTTTTTGGGTCATAAAATAGTATGATTTTAATGCAGAAATTGACTGTTTACTGTCAGGAAATAATAATTTATTCAGTTAGATAATGCATCAGGTCATAGCAAATGCTTATGTGACATAAATGCTTCTGATATTGACTGATTTTTTTTTTTTCATTTAATTAGAATACAATTAATTTTTATTTATTCATTTTTTAGTAATCACAAAGACTATTTATTTCTTTTTAACACTTTTAAAAGGAAGGGGGAAAATTCCCCTTTTTTTAGGGAAATATTGAAATAGTGCCTTTAAAGCTTGATTTTTAAATTTTTACTTTATATTTTATTATTTAATATTCATATGTCAGGTCATATCAAATGCTTATATGAGATGCTTCTGATATTGACTGGATTTTTTTTTTTTTTAATTTAATTAGAATAGTTTATTTTTATTTCTTAAAATTTTTTTGGTCATAAAAATACTATGATTTTAATGCAGAAATTGACTTTTTTATTGACTATTTATATATTAATTTTTAGTAATCACAAAGACTACTGATTTCTTTTTAACACTTTTAAAAGGAAAAGGGAAAATTTCCTTTTTTTAGGGAAATATTGAAATAGTGTCTTTATAATATATATATATATATATATATATATATATATATGTATAGTATAATGCCCATACTGCTTTGCAAGATCATTAAAAACTAAAACGAATCCCATGCCTCCTCAGTGCTACCTGTTCCACATGTACGTGGGTGTGAGAGCTGGCGGTGGTATTGGTGATGAAATTGAGGACCCGGCCGGCGACCCGTATGAGCTCTACCGCATTCTGTTCGACATCACCTTCTTCTTCTTTGTCATCGTCATTCTGCTGGCCATCATTCAGGGTACCGCTGTATACAGTGCTGCTTTACATGCCCGACTGAACTCTTTATAATCAACATTGATCTTAAATAGCAACAAAGCTACCCAACCAATCATAATCTCACAGTCGATGCTTCGTACATTCAGAACACCGACATAATAGTGAATGCTTTCATTTTCAAACCAGGTTTGATTATCGATGCCTTCGGTGAGTTGAGAGACCAGCAGGAGCAGGTGAAAGAGGACATGGAGGTGAGCACTGTCACACATCCTCCTGTGAGGTCTGAAGAGAGCACAGTCTGTTCCTGTTTTAACATTTTTTTTATTTTTGGTGTAGACAAAATGCTTTATCTGTGGCATCGGGAATGACTACTTTGACACAACTCCGCACGGCTTTGAGACCCATACCTTACAAGAGCACAATCTGGCCAACTATTTGTGAGTAAACACTGAATATGACATACTGTAACTAACATATGCAAAGTAAGACAACCCTTTGCATTGTTATAATGCTTCCTTTATCGACTAAACACACCTAATATTCAAATATTCTTTTCTAACAGATTCTTCCTGATGTATCTTATCAACAAAGATGAGACTGAATACACTGGTCAGGTAATCTACTAATCCAATTAAAACTGGTGGCTTGTTTATAAAATCATGTGGAGGACTGTTTCCGCCGCTGAATAAAAAATGTTATTGTGACTTTTCTCTCACAATTCGGACTTTTTTCTCAGAATTGCGTGATACAAACTCGCAATTCTGATTTTTTTTTCTCACAAATGAGTTCTCTCACAATTTTGATTTTTTTTCTGACTTTTGTTTCCCCAGAACTGAGATATAAACTTGCAATTCTGAGAAATTAAGTTAGATTTCTTTCTTGCAAATGCGAGTTATTCCATAATTCTGACTTTTTTCTCGCAAATGCAAGTTTATATCTCGCAATTCTGACTTTTTTCCCCCCTGAATTGAGATATAAACTTGCAATTCTGAGAAATTGTCAAATTTTTTTCTTGCAAATGCAAGTTCTCACAATTCTGACTTTTTTTTCTCGCAAATGCAAGTTTATATCTCGCAATTCTGACTTTTTTTTCCCAGAACTGATATAAACTTGCAATTTTGAGAAATTAAGTTTGAGAAATTTCTTGC
>JAHKKF010525491.1:0-12054 GCA_019740295.1 Labeo calbasu | reverse complement strand
ATATATATATATATATATATATATATATATATATATATATATATATATATTTAAATGCTTTTTACCAAGGATGATAACTGTAACGATAACTATAAATCATTCTATGAGAATAGTGAAGTGCACACCACAGCTACTTTATAACAATAACAATATCATTGGATCAATCAGAACCATTTTTCCAACTCATGAATTATTAAAAACAGGAACAGCCAATCAGAATCCACCAGATTTTAAAGAGCTCAAGCATTTATAAGCACTTCTAAAGACACTTATAAAAAAACATTTAGTTATAGTTCTCCTTATATTTTTCATTCTTGGTATGAACAGGCCTTAAGGGGATAGTTCACCCAAAAATTAAAATTCTGTCATTAATTACTCGTTCCAAACCTATTAAGACCTTTGTTCATTTTTGGGACACAGATTAAGACATTACTCTCTACAGAGGGTCAGAAAGCTCTCGGATTTCATCAAAAATATCTTAATTTGTCTTCTGAAGACGAACAAAGGTTTTACAGGTTTGGAACGACATGAGGGTGAGTAATTAATGACAGAATTTTCATTTTTGGGTGAACTGTCCCTTTAACATTATTGACTTTGGCTGTATACAAAATATAAAAGTGTATAAACAATATTGGAAGTTTAACAGGGGTATAAATATGTTCTGACAAAGCTTGGCTTCAAATGATTCTAAACTAAATTATGCAGTCATGACATTTGATCGTAATTTGGTTTGAGTATTTTTGAAAAAGGTAATAAACAAATGTAACTAAAAAGATAGTTCATACTGTAGTTGAATGATACAGTAGTTTTTACATTCACAAGTATTGTAAAACGAAATCTATCTGTTATTAAATTCCATAATCAGTGCATTGTCAGATCATTTCTACACCCCTAAATCTTTAATTAAAGTAAAATTACTTTATAAATGTAAAAAATGTGTTTTGAGATATTATGAGGACATTGGCTGTTATCCACAAGATTTTTAGTGATAACTGGATAACAAATGTTACTCAGCTGTCCTATCTGTAGAATCCCGTTTCCACCTTATTTAAAAAATAAAAAAAGGTAATTGCCACTCATAATCTCACTTTTCTGACTTTTTTCTCGCTATTACGAGTTTCCATCTCACAATTCTGACTAATTTCTCAGGATTTCATTATACAAACTTGCAATTCTGAGAAATTAAGTCTGAATTGAGTGATATCAACTCGCAATTCTGAGAAATAAACTCGCAATTGCAAGTTTATATCTCAACTTTTTGTCTCGCACTTCTGACTTTTTTCTCTGAATTGCATGTTACAAAGTTACAATTCTTACTTTTTTCTCAGAAATGTGAGGTATAAACTCACAACTTGTACTTTTCTTGTAATTGGAGTTCATATCGACTTTTAATTCTGAGAAATTAAGTCAGAATTGTGTGATTATAAACTTGCAGTTCTGAGAAATAAAACCATAATTGCAAGATAAAAACTCTAAATTCTGACCTTCTTGCAATTATATCTCAACTTTTTTTCTCTAAATTGCATGTTACTAAGTTACAATTCTGAAATGTGAGGTGTAAACTCGCAATTCTGAGAAATTAAGTCAGAATTGTGAGATAAAAAATCAACAATTTGTACTTTTCTTGCAATTGGAGTTCATATCGCCTTTTTTTCCCTCACACTTCTGACTTTATTTCTCTGAATTGCGAGTTTATACCTTACAATTCTGAGAAATAAAATCAGAATTGTGGGATAAACACTCACAATTTGTACTTTTCTCGCAATTGCGAGTTTGTATCTTGACTTTTTTTCAGAATTATGAGATATAAACTGTTTAAAATTCATAACACGAGTTATAAAGTTCAATTTTGAGGGAAAAAAGACTAATATGTTCTCAGAATTGCAAGTTAATATCTCACAATTCTGACTTACTAACTCTCAAGTTGCGTGTTATAAAGTCAGAATTGCGTCAGTTCTGAGAGAAAAGGTCAGAATTGCAGTAACATTTAATTTTTTTATTCAGTGGTGGAAACTGTTTCCAGTCCTAGGCCTATCAGATTTACTTCCTATACTCAATATACACTCGGTTCTTTTTTTGTAGAGCTGATTTACTTGGTATGTTTCCATAAACCTGGTTTGCAGAAATGTTTAAGAAAGAAACAGGCTTAACAAATGTGTGTTTTCGAACTGAATTGATTCGCCATTGTTGCCATTGTTTTGGTTAATTGCATTTTACATTTTATTAATATACACTTTTGTTATGATGAACGGATGATATGTGCTTGACTTTTAAGTGTGTATGAAAAAGACAATCATTCTGTTCTTTGAGAAGTGGTAAATTAAAAACCTGAACACTCAGTCGTCAATGCTTTGTATGACAAAGTGTCTGACAGTGAATTTCCTAAATGCACAACCACATGTGAATCCATCTCTGTTTCTGAAAAGTGTAAAATAAGGACGACGGGAACTAACATACCATTCACATTGCAAAATCGCTATGTTGCAATCTCTTAAGAGGTCGAAATCTTTTCAAAAGTTGCTTGATCTGTATCTTCCTGTCCACTTCCTGTCTGTCTTTGACACTAACCTAGTTTCCCCCTTTTTTTATTCTTTTGTGTTGTTCTATGAGTAGTTCCCTTGCTTAGAATGTTTTTTGGGAATTAAACTTAATGAAAAAACAACTAATTATATTTAGTATTAAATTAGGCTGATGTCCCTGTTTGATTGGTGTGAGATGGAGGTAAGCTTTGATTGCTACCGGTATAAAGACACATTCATTCTTTCGACACAATGCATGCTATTTAAAGTGGTCTGTTTTTCTTTTCCTTCAGATAAGTCCTTTGGAATGTGAAGGCATGCTGCATGCTCCATGTGTTTTTAATTTGTGCCATAAAGTGAAAGTCAAACCATTTCTTCCAGTTTGGTTATTATTTCATATTAAAGATTAAACACCAGCAGCACGCAGGTGCATGACCAAATTATTTGCTTCCCATGCTTTTTTTTTGTTTGTTTTTTACTGTAGTAACCATTGGCTTTCCTTTTCAGTTCATTCAGTGGAATTTAAGTTTTTTTTTTTGGCCAATATGAATGTTGTTTTCCATCTATTTATGGATTGTATTATTTCCCATCTCTTTCAAAAATCACAAAGATGCTGTTTTTCTTTTTCAGGGCATTGAAAAGTTAAAGCGTGAAGATCCTACATGGGAGAAGACTTCAGCTTGGGAAGCTATGAAGTCAGCATTCGGAGGGCCTCTTTCTGTGACCTGGTTGAGTCCTTTCACAGATCTCTCATGCCAGAAAGACACTTCGGATCCTGTTCCTATGTTTCCACAGGGTGAGATCATTGAGGAGGATGTGATTGAAATTCCTTTGGAGCCTCATTAGATCAAAAAATGTTTGCTGCTTAAACCCTGAGACTCAAATGGCACATTTCTTGTCTTGGACTTGCAAAGAGACTACTGTGAACATTTTGAATTTTAAACCTGTACTGTACCAAAGTGCCTTAAAGCAGTGTTTAAAAACCAAAAATACATCTTGCTCTTCTAAAGAGAAACTTTTACTTTGCATTAAGAGACTGAGCTCTTGACAGAGTCACATAATGCCAGCTGTTCCTGGAGCAGTGATGTCTTTTAGTTTGATGTATCTACATGTTTGATCTGATCTAATTTGTTCCTACAGGACACCATCAAGATGCATCATAACAGTATATACAGTTAAGGTCAAAAGTTTACACCCCCCTTTCAGAATCTGCAAAATATTAACTATTTTACCAAAATGAGGGATCATACAAAATGCATGTTATTGTTTATTTAGTACTGACCTGAATAAGATATTTCACATAAAAGACGTTTACATATAGTCCACAAAAGAAAATAGTAGTTGAATTTATAAAAATGACCCCGTTCAAAAGTTTACATCACCTTGATTCTTAATACTGTGTTCTTACCTGAATGATCCATAGCTGTTTTTTTTTTTTTTTTTAGTGATAGTTGTTCAGGGGTCCCATGTTTGCCCTGAACAGTTAAACTGCCTGCTGTTCTAAAGAAAAATCCTTCAGGTGCCACAAATTCTTTGGTTTTCCAGCATTTTTGTATTTGAACCCTTTCCAACAATGACTGTATGATTTTGAGATTCATCTTTTCACACTGAGGACAACTGAGGGACTCGAAGGCAACTATTACAGAAGGTTCAAATGCTCACTGATGCTCCAGAAGGACAAAAACGATGCATTAAGAGCCATTGGGTGAAAACTTTTTGAATTTGAAGATCAGGGTAAATGTAACTTATTTTGTCTTCTGGGAAAAGTAAGTATTTTCTATAGCCTTTTGAAGGGCAGTAATAAATGGAAAAACTACAATATTTTGGCAAAATAAGAAAAACGTACACATCTCAGGCGGTTTAACTGTTTAGGACAAACAAGGGACTATCACTAAACAAAAAACAGCTGTGGATCATTCAGGTAAGAACAGTATTAAGAATCAAGGGGATGTAAACTTTTGAACAAGGTCATTTTTTAAAAAAATCAACTACAATTTTCGCTTGTGGACTATATGTAAACATGTTTTATGTGAAATATCTTATTCAGGTTAGTACTAAATAAACAATGACATGCATTTTGTATGATCCCTCTTATTTAAGTAAAATAATTAACATTTTGCAGATTCTGAAAGGGGGATGTAAACTTTTGACCTCAGCTGTACAGTATATATGCACCATCCATAACTGTGTAACTAATGTCTAAAATGTATCACAACGTAATTGAAACACAATGAAATGGCTGCAAACCAATGACTATATAAATTCAGGTGTAGAATTTGACAATACAAACATATGGTGCTATTTTGTAGACCTGTCCAGACTTTTCCATAATTAGCAAAAATACATGTATGACTTACTGTACCATCCCAGGATGTGATTGACGTTTTTTATCAATTGATCAGTTTTATTGTTCTATGGCATGTATTTCTTTTTATTGTATTTCCGATCTTTTTAAAATATTTTCTAACTGTGCTTCTTTCCATTACAGGCTTCATTATTATTTGTTATGTTCTGTTTTTTCCCCATTACCTGATGTTTCCCATGGCTGCACAACTTCGATTTAGGTTTTTTGAAATAAATGTGCTGGGTTTTTTTTACAAGTCCACTGTTGTTTGAATAAAAGTGTATGGTTACAGGTGTTCTATTTTATACCCACATAGCAGCAGGTCATCTTTCAGATGTGATTTCTGAATAGAATACATGATAATGTCCTGCTGTGCTCAACAGATGCTTCTTTTGTGGTTGGGGTTAAATCTAAAATAGAGTCCAGGTCAGTGGTTTGACACACAATAGACATTTAATAGCCAAAAACATTTAACCACTATCAGTGTGCACATCCTTTTCAATACAAAGTTCTAAATGGAGTCTTAAGTTGAAGTTTTGCTTTAAAAGACTTGGAAATGAAAAAGGATGTCAGAGAAAAATAAGAGGTGAAACAAAATGTCTTTTTGAGATCCACTGCTACATTTGGTCAAATGTCCTGCAAAAATGTTTATTATTACCATTTTTTTTAAATAATAGTATTAACCAAGTGTATAAACTTGCATGATATAGGCTCAAAGTCACACACATTTAAAGGCTTTGCATCATGTAATTGCTCACACTATTCGCACTGATGCATAAAAATAAATTAACAAAAGAGCTTTTAGAAAACAATCCCTAAAAATATATATATTTAGCATAGATAATTCCATCATTCAATTGTGCATAAATAAATCATATTAGCTCTTAGTGTTTTTTTCACTTGATTGATTTCACTTCAAGCATTGGATAAGGCATTGTTGCTCCCTGTATTCTTCGGTCACTCGTATTTCTTATCCACATTTTCCTGTGGAGCCTGAGGATTTGATCCGTGCAAGACAAGAAGCCCTGTCAGGGTCAAAACGATACCAACCCACCACAGCGTGGCATGGGTTTCACCAAAAATCACATGTCCAAGAAAAGCCTAGAAAACAAGACAACGTTAAATCATTAAAAAAATAGTTTCTCAAATGAATTTGAGGGTTTGAGGGGGAAAAAAACACTCACAGAGGAGATAAAATTTGAGGCAGTGGTGGTCACAGTGGCCCGGGCAGAGGAAGACGAGTGCCTGAGTGCTTTGGCGAAGAAGGTCCACATCACAGCATTGCAGGTGAACAGAAGACCACCACAAAGCAGCCTCAGGGGTATATGTAGCTGTAATCAATAAAATTTAAATTTCTTAGTTAATTTGAACATAATACATACAGTATAGAATAACGTCACTTCTTACCCAGTCACAAGCTGTGGCGTCAACGGCATCAGTGTTTTCCTGTCCATCTGTCCAGATCTTCAACCCTGTTTCACATACATCTTTCAGGTAATCAGCACCGAGGGACAACTTAGCAGAAGATGATGCTAAAGCTGCCAGAAACCCCGCCAATAATGCATAAAACACGCCAGGCAACATGATTCCAGCACGGTATGACCGAGTCAATCAGACTCGACTGTGATAACAGTGTTATTTCACTCCCATATTTTACATTTTAAGACATAAGATGATAATGAAACTTCCTACTGTGCATCACAGAAATAAATCAAACAGGTAGAGTTGAGTGACAGTCAGCAAGAAACACGGCAGTCATTAAATGGGCGGGACTTAGAAGATCTTGCGTTGTAGGTTTTAATAAGAATGTCGTATTGTAATTTTTTTTATCACGTGTTTTAGGTTTAACTTTCTTTTTAATGTTAAAGTGTACTTATTTAGGTGAAAATGATTATCTGGAGCACTTGAAGCGTTTGTAGGTGTGTTGTGAGAAGTGTTACTTTTCTCAACGCTTTTTTAAAATGAACCAATCACGTTTGTGATTACGACGTAGATTTATTTAAAAATCATTTTGTCAATTTTAGCGTACAAATAAGATTTCCCTAATTTACCTGTTGTCCATAAGGAATTTCTTACAATGGTAAAATTGTTCACTTCATTATCTTGTTCACTTAATCTAAATGTCATTTATCATTTGAAGAGATTGTAAAAAGTGAACAGATTGTTTTTTTTTTGTTTTTTTTTTGGCTGAAGACAAGGATATTTACGATCCAAAATGTAGTAATAAAATTGTATAAAAAAAGGAAAAGAAAAATAATTACTCAGAGGGGATTTATTTATTTATTTGATTTGAATTCCTTAATAGATAAGATTAACTGGAAAAAGCATGGCTCTTATCAATTTTGTGTTCCCAACAAAGTTAAAGAACTACATTTAAAAGTTGTGCATAACATATACACCACTACTGAGATTGCATCAAAATTTGGTAATGCTCTTTTGAATAATAACTTTCAGTTGTGTGTCAACTAATCATCAGACTTTCAAATAATTGTATCTCGGCCAAATATTGTCCTATCCTAACAAAAAAATACATCAATGGAAAACATACTTATTGAGCTTTCAGATTATGTAAATATGTTTTACACATCATCTGTATATGTATCAGTTTTAAAAATTTACACGTATGACTGGTTTTGTGGTCCAGGGTCACATATAGAACATGTACTTATTTTGTCGGCCAAATATTATTTTTATATTATTGTGTTCATAAATGTACATTTTCTACAACATTACCCAAATATAACTAGCTAATTATAACACTTAAAAATATCAACAATAAAAAAGTGTCAAATTCGTGAAACTGTGTAATGATCTGTTGGATGTTACGTAATTTGAGTAACTACCTCTGTGCTTCGTTTTACTGTTTTTATATATCCTTTATTGTCTTTCTGTATAATTTATTTTATTCATACTCTCATCCAATGTCGTATTTAACTGTTTAAGTTATTATTGTATACTTGCAATAAAATAATAAGAATAAAAAAAAGACAGAACGAACTCTGTGAAATGAACGTGGAGAATTTGGCTTTCTGAGCCAAAAAGCGCCTCTTCAGGAAATAAAATGACATTAGCGAGTAATATTTGGGACTCAATGTAAGAAATCGAGAAAGCGCTCGCTGATTGGTCGTTTACAGACGCGTACTGATGAGGTTTTATCCACGCAAACTTTATACGCCTGGTTCTTGTGTGTTCAGTGTTTGGGAAACATTAAGCGCATTTACAGTTTTTCAAGCCGATTTGAACTGAAACACAATGAGTAAAAAGGGTAATGTATCATGGGTGAAGCCAGCCGAACCATCTTTTTTGAAGAAATTCAAGAATGATGTTGGTTTTAAAGAAGGGCCGACAGTGGAGACTAAAGTAAGTGTTTTGTGTACATTGGTCGTGCCTCAGAACATAATGAGATGAACGCACGTCTCCAAATTGTTGTCTATGTAGGCAGCTCAGTAGTTTTTCCATACTCAAGTTTATTGCATCTATATTTATTGTACGAAAAGGAATACTAAATAAATGTTGTTGTTGTTGCAGAAGCAGCTGATGCCGCAGTTGGATGATGACAGTGGTGACAGTGATCGGGAGGACGAGATGCCACAGGTCGTGGTCTTGAAAAAGGGAGATCTGAGTGCTGATGAGGTTATTAAAATGAAAAAAGATACAAAGGATTCAAACAAAGGTAATGCACAGTAGATGCCTTGTTCACAAGGATAACAAAAATAGTGATCAAACCAAAACATTCAGGTAGTTGTGAGCTCTGAGAAAATTCTTATTGACCCGTAAGTGATGGTGGACCAAAATACTTAAAATGCAATAATTATTTCAATAAAATTAAATGAAAGAATAATTAAAGCTGCACGTTTAACATTTCATAAATAAAAACGGAATATTTATTATTTAAACATTTTATAATTTACTTCTAGTTCTTTCATAAATCTAATACCATAAATATCAGCACAGTATTCATATTAAATGTTGTTACAAACAACATTAATAAAAACTTAAATTTTTAATGACACTAAAATATTTAGGTATTTAATCTTAGCATGTATTTAGTTAATAAAATATTTTGGTCCTGCACATTTCTTTCTGAGATAATGACTGTTGCACAGATTGAATGTGGTTGATGAGGGACTTTGTAATAATTGCGTAACAATAAAAATAGTGATAATTATGCAAGCTTTCTGATCACGCTGTGAAATAGCATTCATTTTGGATATTTAAATTGCTTACCGGCTGTTCTCAAAAGTTATGAAATAACTGTTACCATTGTAGACTAAATGTAGTATAGACTACACTGACAGATTTTTAATGTTTTTCACAGAAGTCTCTTCTGCTCACCAAGCCTGCATTTATTTGATCCAAAGTACAGCAAAAACAAAATATTTTTAATATTTAAAATGTTTCCTATTTTGATATATTTTAAAATGTAATTTATTCCTGTGATTTCAAAGCTGAATTTTTAGCATCATTACTCCAGTCACATGAAATTATTCTAATATTCTATTTTTTTTTCTCAGAAAAAGTATTATTTATTATTATGTTGAAAACAGCTGAGTAGAATTTTGAGTTAGAATTTCAGGTTTCTTTGATGAATAGAAAGCTCAGAAGAACAGCATTTATCTGAAATAGAAATCTTTTGTAACATTATAAATGTCTTTATCATTATTTTTGCATCCTTGCTAAATAAAAGTTTTATTTCTATAATCCCCACCCCCTCCGAAAAATAATACTGACTCCAAGTGTTCGAATGGTATAGTGTGTAATTTTACAAAAGCTTTTGATTTCAGACAAATGCTGATGTTTTGATCTTTCTATTCATCAAAGAATCCTGAAAAAAAATACTTAATTGTTAAATATTGATAATAATAATAAAAAATGTTTCTTGAACAGCAAATCAGCATATTAGAATGATTTCTGAAGGATCATGTGACACTAAAGACTGGAGTAATGATGCTGAAATTTTTGCTTTAATCACAGGAATAAATTACATTTTAAAATATATTCAAATAGAAAGACTTCTTTAAAAAAAAAACATTAAAAATCTTACTGTTCAAAAACTTTTGCCTGGTAGTGTAAATTTAAATAATATAAATATATAAGAGTTTTTAAATTGAAAACTATTTCTAAATCCGTTTATTTTTTACACATATAAATGTTTCTTATACTAAAGGATGGCAGGTAGATTTGTAGTAGTCTGTGAGTTGTGACAGAAAAACTAAAAAATGACTCTAGTTTTCCCCTTATGTTCTGGGGTTCAGTAAGTATAAAGTCATTCATTAAAGTAAATGCGTTCATTTTCTCCAGATGAACAACCTCCACCAGATGGAAAGATCGTCTTTAAGAAGCCTGTCAAACGCTCCTCTGATAAATTCGAAGGCATTACTGCCAGCTCTAGCAAGAAGAAGAAAAGTGAGGATGGGGAGAAGAAAGAATCAAAAGCTGGTGTGAAGGTGAAGAACAACAGCCTGCTGTCTTTTGGTGGTGATGATGATGATGATGATGAGGAAGACTAGTTTGACAGGGATGCATATAAGCATCTCTTTGAGTCAGATTGTCTCTTGGACTGGTTCTTGCAGAGACCAATCTGCTCTTTTAAACATATTTGTGTGTGTAAAATACTGTAGATGTTTGTGAAATCCATGCAGCTTGTTTGTTATGATATAATTTTGTAAAATGTATAAGTCATTATGAGCCTCTGGAGCATCTTCAACAGCAGGTAGAAAATAACAATATAATTTTTTGGATTATCACAATCATTAATGAACGTATGGATCGAAAGAGAAACGAAAACATCTGGGTCAGTTAGAAATGCAAATAGAAATACGAAACACAGAAGTTGATTTTAAAGATGCTCTTAAGTGTTTCATAGAAATCGCTATGAAATCCAACAGGATGTACAGATATGGCTTCTATAAAGGAGCTGTGCAGTTTCCTTTTTTAGTGTTGTAGATTTTTGTTTTGCAAACTGTTGACACTCAAAATCCCTGATTCTGGGACATTTGGGGTTGTCTTTTAATATATGCATTTTAAGAACAAAACATGCATTCTGGAATAAAATGTTTTTACCACCACTTGTGCTGCAACCTTGAAAAGGTGTTTTGAATATAAATCTTTTCAGGACGGAATGTCGTTAAAATTCTAAATAGGGTGCTTTATCAACATCATCAAGTTGAGTGAAATTACACTTTAGGAAAGAAAGACTTAATACAACAGAAGTTGGCACATAAAGATACTTTGATATTAATTTACATATAAGTTCCTTTATATGCTGTGGTTCTTAAACGTTTAGTCTCAGAAGCCACACCAATGTCCAAAGCAATATTCAGATGACTCTCATACAGTATTAACAGAACTGTATTTACCTTATTCTCCAACGCTAAAGTAAGCCTATGGGCGAGACTTTTGGTTCAGCTGCACTACAAACCAGTCTGTTCATCATTAAGATAATACATTAAAATAATATGGTAAGACACCAATTTGCAATATCAAGCAGCAGAACAAGCTTTTTTTGTACAGCTAAAAATAGCTGGACGTGGATGAGACCGAAAACATACAGTTTGTATCTGCAAAATGTTAATTATTTTACCAAAATAAGAGGGATCATACAAACTGCATGTTATTTTTTATTTAGTACTGACCTGAATAAGATATTTCACATGAAAGACGTTTACATGTAGTCCACAAGAGAAAATAATAGTTGAATTTATAAAAATAACCATGTTCAAAAGTTTACATATGCTTGATTTGTAATACTGTGTTGTATAAAATCCTTTATTTTTCAGCATTGTGTATTTGAACCCTTTCCCACAATGACTGTGTGATTTTGAGATCCATCTTTTCACACTGAGAACAACTGAGGGACTCACGCAACTATTACAGAAGGTTCAAATGCTCATTGATGCTTCAGAAGGAATCAATGATTTAAAAGCCGAGGGGTGAAAACGTTTTGAATTTAAAGACTTTTTTCTTTTTTCTTCTGGGAAACATGCAAGTATCTTCTGTGGCTTCTGAAGGGCAGTGCTGACTGAAAAAAAAAAAAAAGATATTTAGTCAAAATAAGAAAAATGCACACATTTTCATTCTGTTCAAAAGTTTTCACCCCCCGGCTCTTAATCCATTGTGTTTTCTTCTGAAATATCAGTGAGCATTTGAACCTTCTGTAATAGAATCAGAATCAGAACAGCTTTATTGCCA
>JAHKKF010525489.1:0-19397 GCA_019740295.1 Labeo calbasu | reverse complement strand
ATGTTGATAATACATATACTCAAAATATAACTTTTTCCGTTTACCACAGGATTTTAAAAGCGTGTTAAACAATCTTTTGCAACAGATCTTTAAATACTTTTTATGTTTTATTTCAGTAACCTTACAAATGTGCATTTTTGTTGATGACAGAAAACTGAACCAAATGTGCATTTTAAGCCAGGCTTAATATACTTAACTAAAACTAATACCATGTTTTTTTAATACTTGAAATAAAATAAACTCAAACAAAATATATTAAAAAAAAACAATGCCAAACCCTAAACTTATTTTATATCTCATTTTCATTTAGTTCAACTTGATGTACTGCAACAAAATTAATAAAACTTAAATTATTATTGTAAAATTGTTAAAAATAAAAAATTGAAAATATAAAAAAAACAAATAAAAAAAAAAACTATAATACTGTTTTAAACATGGTTTTCATAATTATTCATGGTTCATGGTTCTGAAATGATAAATTTCAGTATGTAAGTCATGTTCAGTTCAGTTTATGATTCAGACTGATGATTCCTGTGTTTGATTCACTGATTCACCACTCATTCTGACATGGATAAATATTGTACATACTGTGTCCCATATTGAGTTAAACACAGTGTCCTGAGTGTAAGAGTTTTATTTTAGCCTGAGTTATGACATTTATACTTTTTATGTAATTAATGAACAACTCCTCGTTCCTTCCTTCCATTAGGTCGTCTCAGTCCGGTCTGGCGTCTGTTCAAGTGGTGCTCAGGTGAAATTTTACTGTGGATGTCAAAATGTTTGTGTGCATGCTGGAGAAAAACAAATCACACATTTGGCCTGTATTTATTCTAAAAGACTATGTTGTTAAATGTGTTTTCAGGATTTGCTACAGTGAGAGCATCGGTGTTGAAGAAGATCAGTTTCCACCGAACATCTGTGTTTCAGTTAATCACGCTGACTGTCCCATACAGGTAATGAATGACAGCGAAACTTTACTCCTGTGTAAAATGCTTGACATCAAAAGCCATTGTTAACATCAAACCTACTTTTGTCTTTAGTAATGTTCTCAAAACAGTGTATATACACTACCGCTTAATAGTTTGGGATCAGTAAGACTTGTAATGCTTTTTAAAAAAGTCTCTTGTGCTTATCAGGACTGCATTTATTTGATCAAAAATACAGAAAAAAAACAATAATACTGCAAAATGTTATTACTATATAAAATAATGTTTTTTATTTTAATATACTTTAAAATATAATTTATTCCTGTGATGCAAAGCTGAATTTTCATTAGCTGTTACTCCAGTCTTAAGTGTCACATGATCCTTCAGAAATCATTCTAATATGATGATTTATTATCAGTGCTGGAAACAATATTTTTTTGAGACCAGTGATACTTTTTTCACGATTGTTTGATGAATAAAAGGTTCAAAAGAACAGCATTTATTTAAAATACATGAAAAAGGTTTTCTAACAATATACACAACTGTTCAAAAGTTTGGGGTCAGTACATTTTTATTCTTTCTTTTTTTTTGAAAGAAATTAATACTTTGATTCACCAAGAATATGTTAAATTAATAAAATGTGATAGCATAGGTTTACATTGTTAGGAAAGTTTTATATTTTGAAAAAATGCTGTTCTTTTTAACTTGTTTTTCATCAAAGAATCCTGAAAAAAAGAATCACAGGTTCCAAAAAAAATATTTGCCAGCACAACGGTTTCCAACATTGATAATTCTAATAATAAATCAGCATATTAGAATGATTTCTGAGTAACAGCTGATGAAAATTCAGCGTTGCATCACAGGAATAAATTATATTTTAAAGTATATTAAAACAAAAACCATTATTTTATATTGTAATAACATTTGGCAGCATTATTGTTTTTTTTTCTGTATTTTTGATCAAAAAATGTTTGATGAGCATGAGAGACTCCTTAAAAAAAAAAAAAAAAAAAAATCTTGTTGATCCCAAACTTTTGAGCGATAGTTAGTGATGGTGAAGTGAAGTGTTCTGAACCAGCGAAGCTTTCAACACAATTGTATTGAAAAAAGGTTCATGTTGTCCATCTAGTGGTCACAGAAATGAATAACACCTTCCGAAGTGCTGTGTACCATTACAGCTGCTGGTTTCACATATAAATGATTCTTTGTTTTATTTTATTGTATATAAATAATGGTCATTGTCAAAGTCATTCATTTGTGCAGGTGTACTAGCACTAAAATAAGTAAAATAAACTAAATATAAATTCATAAATTAAATGTATGATCTGTTTATTTTAACTCTGTCTCCCTCCTTGGACTGTTATTTCATGGGCAAAGTTTTTGAGCTCAATATATGCTTAACGTGCTTTTCTCACAACGAATCAAGCTCTGATACAGTGCTTTAATGTGAAATGTGTCTTTCTCTTGATACAGGCTTTGGAGCTTCCATAGCGATAGTGTACATCGTTTATAGAGCTTTTTCTAAAATGTTTAAGTTGGACGTTCATCTAACATTTTTTATGTGTTACTGCTTCTCTCAGAATGTTCAGAGAACATTTAGAAGTAACATTCCCATCATTTTTGCAAAATGATGAAATGGAATGTTTAAGTGGAGTGAAACATGTAACACATTTTGAATAATGGAACATTCAGAAACTAGATACAAAAAAAATTGGCAAGAAAGCTGCATCAGAAAGTTTGAAAAAGTTTTAAAAGTTTTAAGGAAAAAAAACTTAAGTTGGATGGTTTTCAGTCTGAAATTGTTTGAAGTTTAAAATGGTTTTAAAAGGTTAAAGTTTGAATGTTTTGAAGGCAATACAGTCTCAGATAGTCTCAGATAGTTACTAGCATGTTTTAACATGATTAGCAAGTTGCTAGCATAATTAACAAGTTGTTAGCATGTGTCTAGCATGATTAGCAAGTTGTTAGCATGTTGCTAGCATGTTTTTAGCCTGATTAGCAAGATGCTAGCATGTTTCTAGCATGATTTTTAGTATGATTAGCAAGTTGCTAACATGTTTCTAGCATGATTAGCAAGTTGTTAGCATGTTGTTAGCATGATAAGCAGGTGCTAGCATGATTCTAGTATGATTAGCATGTTTCTAGCATGATTACCAGGTGCTAGCATGTTTCAAGCATGATTAGCAAGTTATTAATAGGTTGCTAACATGTTTCTAGGATGAATAGCATGTTAATAGCATGATTCCACCACAATTAGCAAGTTACTAGCATGTTTCAAACATGATTAGCAAGCTACTAACATGTTACTAGCATGATTCAAGCATGATTAGAAAGTTACTAGCATGATTAGCAAGTTAGTAACCTGTTGCTAGCATGATTAGCAAGTTACTAGCATGCTAGGCTTGGCTAGATAGATAAATAGATAAATATTAGAATGGAAGTTTGAATTGATTAGAAATGGTACATAGAAGGGAAGTCTTGATTTAGTCTCAAGGGATTCTGGGAGTTTTGTCAGTTGGAGTTTGAATAGTGTTGCTCATTTGAACATTCCGTCAGTGTAAGTCTATAGGATTTTTATGATTTTTAATCTTTAATTTTATGAAAACTACAAGTCGGATCAGTTAGAAAAGAGATACCAAGCCAACCTAATAATGTTAGTGAAACGTTCTTAGAACATTTTCTGTAGTTGTCTGTAAAAAGTCGAGAGGCATTGAATTTCTGATGATGGCTGGTTTTAAACCATTGTTGGTTACTTCATTGTTTCTGAATGATTCAGCTTAACTTTGTGTCATTTTTACATCTTATTCCCAGTGCACCTATTCATCCAATAAAATGGGGACTGAGCCTTCACGTCCGTGTCGTCCGATCGACCTCACGCCTGGTTTGTACCCTGCGTTCACAAACCGATTCTCAGTGGTGTGGGGAAACTTCGGCAAGGTACGTTGTAGTGGAGAAAAGTCTTGCAAAATAAGGCTTAGGAGGTTTCCTGAAGTCAAAATGAGGCTTTATTGCAAGCAGTTTACACTTTCATGGAGATTTTAACCAGTGACCTTATTTCAGGTGTTGTTTTTGACTCATCTTCAACCTCCTTCTTCAGTTATCTTCTTGCTTTCTTTATAAGACTGCCAACTAGCTTATCACAGAAGTGATTATTCAGTGTGTTTGCCTCATTATTTGTATCAAGAGACCATGTTTGAGGGCAGTGTGACCTGAAAGTGCAGCTTCGTATCAGTGTGGATGCCAGCTGCAAGCAAATTCAGCTAAAATCTCATTTTTTCCTGTGTGACTTCTCGTGTAGGCCATGAAGCCTTCAAAACACATCTAGCTTTCATAGTATCCAAACTATTTTTACAATAGTTTTATATAGGGTTAATAAAATATTTAATCAACATTGGTCTCATAGAAGTCATCACACATTATAATATTCATGAGGAGGCGGGTCTATCTATTTGACTGACGAATGGCAGATGGGGAGAGCATTTTAAGAATGTTAATGATTTTAGATGTGAATGTGTTTGTGTGTGTAGAGTTATACAGTGGCTGTGTATCTGGTGCGGGTGGTTTCGTCTCAGGATCTGTTGGATCAGCTCCGCAGGACCGCGGTGGAGCAGCAGGAGCTCTGCAGACAGAGAGGTGAGTGTATACGACTGACTGAGTTGTCTTGGACATTATAAGGGACGTTTTGGCACTTTAATGCTTCTTTTAACATGAATGCATTGGTGTTATTTTATCGTTGTACACCAGCACACTTAACAAATCATTTTTATTATATATATATATCATTATTTAATTTTTATTTATTATATTATTCTATTCTATTTTTTTATTATCATTATTTTGCATTCTTATAAATATACATTTTATGCAATATTATTTCTTTATTTGTTTTTGTGTATTTATTTTGTTTTAAATAGTTTCTGAGAAATTGCGCTCTGATCCAGAAAATGAGATTTCTACTACAGGCTTGCAAGTATCGCTAATTTGTCCAGTAAGTAGGAATTCGATCATTTTTGTCATTTTAATAAAACTAAATATTATTAGTATAGTAATATGTATGTTTGATTGCAAAACATTTCTAAGACAGTTTGAATATGTATTTATTGATCTTCATACAACAAGAACTTTAAATCTGTTTGTTTTACAAGAACCTAAAAGCTGTGTAATTAAAGAACAGTGTTATTTATTTTAATTTATACTGTTAATATTGTCAATTATATATATATATATATATATATATATATATATATATATATTATATTTTATGTTTTCACTTTAATTTCAGTTAATGTTTTAGTAATTTTATCGTGTTTTTGTCATTTAAAAATGTCTATATAGTTTTTATAATTTTTTATTTAGTAGTTTTAGATTATTTTCTTTTAGTTATAGTACTTCAGGTTATATAAAATAAAATAAAATAAATATTTTTTCCTTTTTTTTTCTAATTTTAAAATGTCAATATAGATTTTAGACATTTTTATTTAGTAGTTTTAGTTTATTTCATTTTAGTTAATTTTATTACTTCAACTTCAACTTAATGAGATATGCTGCCTGAGCAACTAGCTGAAATAAAATAATTTTTACCTTTTTTTTCTCTTTAAAATGTCATTTTAAAATGTCTATATAGTTTTTATCAATTTTTATTTAGTAGTTTTAGTTTATTTAGTTTTAGTTGGTTTTAGTACTTCAAGTTAAACTTAAAAATGAGAAATGCTGTTTGGCCAACTAGCTGAAATAAAATTATTTTTCCTTTTTTTTCCTAATGTTTATTTAGTTTCAAGTAATGAGTGTTTTTATGATTTTGGTTTTAGTTAACAATAATAACCCTGTTGTAGAAACACCCATGACTCTTTATTCCTCTGTTAAACATAAGCAAAGATATTTTCCTTGAACTAGACACAACAGAGTGCTTTCACAATAGCAGTTAGTCTGAATCGCTCAGTTTTTTCTGTCTGCATGTGTTTCTAAGCTTGCAAAGATGCGTATGTCCGTTCCCTGTCGGGCTCGAGGCTGCGCTCACCTGCAGTGCTTCGATGCTTCCTTCTACCTGCAAATGAACGAGAGGAAGCCCAGGTGGACGTGTCCCGTGTGCCACAGATACGCTCCATTTGATGAGCTGCGAATCGACAGGTAATCTCACATGGAGCCAAACGTTTCCCTAATGTTACTGCTTTGATTGAATATTTAATAGGCTAATATTTCGGTATTTTGCAGATCAAGTCAGTGTGAAATCACTAGTGTTATAATGTTATGAATTTGATGTTTTAAATATGAAACTTTCAATATAGAAATTTATGGAAAAAAAAACCTTTATATATGAAACTATATCCTATGGATGCCTGTTTCTGCCACTGAATAAAAAACTATAAAAGGTAATTGCGACTTTTTATCTCACAATTCTGACTTTTTTTCTTGCAATGTTGGCAAAATAAAGGCAAATTTCAAATTTTAATTTAAATGTAAAACATTGTGTCTACACTTTTAGCCAATTAATATTAACTTCTTGTTTAATGAACGTTTGTATAAAAATCAATATCACGTTTGCAATCATGCTAATTTTTATGAAAACGGCTCTTTGCTTTTGTGATATGTATATCGTGTTATAATATAAACAACAAGATATACAAGTATTTTTTTTTTGCAATTGAATTTTGTGGGCATGTGTATCTATTAATTTGGTGACACTTCTGAAATATTTCCCTGTTAATAGAAACAAAAACATCAAATTACAAATAAGTTAGCGATTGCATTTAAAGCAGAAAGTTTTACATCCAATCACATTATTTGATATGAACAAATCAGACAATGCACAGTGCAGCTTAGTGAAATCTCAGCATTTGTGTTCTTGACGAGTCCTCTTAGTCTGTGACAAGACAGAAAAATGTCTCAAAAACCAGCACTAGAAACCATGCTGAAGTTGCTGTTTGTTTGCGGTTTCCTTTAGTTTGTTGTGTGAAGTTCTGGAGAGCTGCGGTGAGGATGTGGAGGAGATTGAATATCTGTCTGACAGCAACTGGAAAGCCGTGAGACACGACAAAAGCGACAAAAACAAGGAAACTATTCAACATCAACAGATCAAACATAGTAAGATCAGCTACTTTAATTTCTGTATTCTCATAATATAGAGGAACAGACTGATCTGATTGGATTTTTTTTTCCTGGTAGAGATGAATTGTAATTCAGTGGGCAGCATTATTGTAGATCTGACACAGTTTTCTTCTGATGATGAAGATTTCCAAAAAGAAGAGACAGTTTCTACACATTTGGAAGACAAAAGTGTGCACTTTAGAAAATCTGGCATAGTTAAAACTACTAAACCCAAAAGTCGAAAAACCCAGATCCAAAACTATTAATTGTGCTAGAAGTATTTATTTTTTATGATGTCTTTTTTCTGTTTTAGTTTTTAATAATTGTTAATATTGCCTCTGACAGTCATTTAGAATCACATTTTCAGACGTTTTTTATTATATAATGCTCTATCTGATGACTGATGTGAACCTGTCGTCATTCAGTCATTGTGTTTTGCATGTTGTTGAGTGTGTTGTGTTTGTCATTGTGGTGGCAATAAAGTTTCATTTATTAAATTGATAGTTTTGACTCTAAATTTTATGAAATAAGCCATTTTTAAATTTGTCTGACCACACATATTATAAATTATATGTGACCCTGGACCACAAAACCAGTCATAAGTATCACAGGTATTTTTGTAGCAATAGTTAACAATACATTGTATGGGTCAAAATTATCGATTTTTCATTTTTAATGCAAAAAATCATTAGGATAATAAGTAAAGATCATGTTCCATGAAGATATTTTGTAAATTTCCTACCGTAAATGTATCAGAACTTAATTTTGGATTGGTAATATGCATTGTATCTCGATCAAATATTGTCCTGTTCTAACAAACCATACATCAATGGAAAGCTTATTTATTCAGATTATTTCATATATAATACCAAAAAATGGACCCTTAATGCTGGTTTTGTGGTCCAGGGTCACATATTGTTGTATGACTGTACATTTGTAGTGACAAAACATTTGCAGCTTGCAAAAAAAGTTATAAAAAAAAAAAAAAAATTAAAAAAAAAAAAAATTAGATAAATACACAACATTACTAAACACACAAAATTACTAAAAATTTACCTAAAATTAAAAAAGGACCTAATTGAATATATATATATAATAGTGTCTTTAAAAAGGTTTATATAAAGTTTTCCCCCTTAAAACAAGGTACTGATAACCTTAACAATACAGATAGTACAACAGAAAAACATAAATTTAACATTATTTTGCAATATAATAATAATAATAATAATAATAATAATAATAATAATAATAGTCATTCAAAGTTACGTGTTTTTTAGGTTGTAAAAATATAAAATAAAAATACATTGAAATAACAATATAATTTAAAATACACATTATTAAAGACTAAAAATTAAAGATGAAAGGTTCTATTTTCATTTGTCATGCTTGTTTTATATTGCCAGAAATCAATTATCGATTATAAAAAAAACATCATAATTAGTGAAACAACAATAAGGTGGTAAAATATAAAATCAAAAAAATAGCAACATACAATATTAATAAAATGCTAAACGAACTTTTAGCAAGCGTTCCTCTGTGGTCTCGCGATAGTTGCCGCAGGATCTGCACTCTGATGTTTCCGGTAACCTGCCGAGAGTAGCTGGGCCGAAACTCACCGCACCCTCCTCGTCTTCAGCCTCCTCTCCCGGGACATTCCGCTCACCGGGACCGGCTTCACTCGCCACGGAGTTCGGAAGGTTATTTTCCGTTATATGAGAGAGACAGTGAGCGCTGACAGACGCTTTAAACCTCAGCAGACACTCAGAGTCGATGCTAGCAAGCTAACAGCATCCTCTCGCGCGGTCCGAGAAATCAAAATAATGTGTTTATTTATTACTCCTAGTTCATTTATGCTTGTTTTATAAAGTGATTGTGCTTTTTCCTCAGACACGCGTGTGGTGTTATGTGTGGTAGAGACGGCAGCACATGTTGTTTATAGGTTACAGGTGACTTTACAAGACAGTTTTATTGTTATCTATATATAAGAGTTCTTGTCACATTAGTGTGATTTAAAGTGAATGTAAGTACATTCATACATCTAGTGTTTTAATGTAATGATCAGATCTGAGGTGTAAACAGGTTGAGGAGTTTTTATAGACTGAGTGTTTTGTGTTTGAACTGGTAATAGTAATCTAGGAATTTATAAGCTCCATGACAAGCTGTAAATCAGAGGTATTGTATAGTAAAGCTCAGTCTGAGCTCGCCTTAGATTAAAGGTCTCGTCAGGCTTTTCAAACATCAGCCATGGCTCCAAAAAAGAGACCGGAGCCTATAGTTATAACCGGAACCGGAGAAGCACAGCCGACCTCTACATCCATAGATGCTGCGACAGAGTAAGTTATAGAGTTGTGTATATAGTCCTACCTTGAAAGGGAAGATTGTATGTATGTTACTTAACAGCTTTTTTCTTTATTTTTTACATTTCAGAGCAAATCTTGAGGCCCTGCAGAAGAAGCTAGAAGAGCTCGATTTGGATGAGCAGCAGAAGAAACGTCTGGAAAATTTTCTCACGCAGAAAGCCAATCTGGGCGAACTGAAGGATGATGATTTCCAGCATATCTGTGAGCTGGGAGCTGGAAATGGAGGTGTGGTTAATAAAGTGTGCCACAAACCCTCTGGCCTCGTAATGGCCCGGAAGGTGAGTCACCAAAATTTACCATTTGTCATTCTCATTAGAAACATTTTGACTCGTGCCGTAGCTTGAGAAAATGAACCAGACGAATGTCTTAATCTCAGAAAACAACTGAAATAATTGCATTTCTTAGTGTAAGTTTCACGTTTCAGCTTTTAAAACTTTTATATGCGATGATGTATTTTTGTAATTTCGCATTATCACGTTTCCCCAACAAAAACCCAAAAGTGTTTTTCAGTTGGCTTTTGAATTATTGCAGAAAATCAGCTCTGTTGGGAAAAAGTTTATGATTCCTGCAGGTTTTGTTCATGTTGATAATCTCTGTAAATGAACTTCTTAAAGCCTAAACATAATTGGCAGAAGCAAAAAGTTAAGCGTAGGCTTTAAACGGTAACATGACTTAACAACAACTCTTTCAATCTTTACTAAAATATTTTCCCTCAAAGTTTGAGAAAGAATAGTTTGCAAGAGTGTGATTATAAACACAAACTAGTTGAATAGATGAGTTTACCTGTTTCGGCGTGACGTTTAATTTAGACAGTTGTTAATAATAAGAAATTACTGGTGGATTTTATTGCCACGTTCCAGACAAGGTTGGAAGTGGGAACATCCAAGTTGAAATATCCCACTTCCAACTTCAGTGCGTTCCAGTCAGTCACACTTAATTTTAACACATTTCTGTCAATTATGACAAAAACCGAAGAAAAAACAACAAAAAAACAAAATGCTTAATTTCGTTTGGATGACAGCTGGCGAAACGATAAAATTAAAATATTATTTTATAAACTGTAATGTTTTTAAGTTTGACATAAGGTGGCTCCACACTATGCTAGTTGGAAGCAGTGACATCAAATGACGCATCCTGCTGAGGTCGTTGTAGATCGATCTGCCCCGAATTCACAGGTCAGATATCCGACTTCAAGCAGTGTTCCAGACGTTATTTCCGAGTAGGAAGTGGGAAAAATCCGAATTTCGAGTTGTCAGGAACGCAGCACATGTCCTAGAATAAAACATGAAAATGTCTTGAATGTGTGTGAACCACAGATGTTATCTCCATAATTGAACCCAAAATCCATTCAAAAAACCCATTGACTTAAGGACGAAGGAATCAAAAGTGCTAAAATGCATGTTTCTTGGTTTTGTTCTGTATAACTACATCATTCCATCTCTATTTATCGTAAATGTTTTCTGTTTCTGATAACGTTAAATTATTATCTGTGGTAATCAACGGCATGTTCTCCATCAACATGATGAAAATAACCCAGAATGTTCACATTTAAACATGTTTCCTTACTGTGTGTCTGTAGTTAATTCATCTGGAGATCAAGCCAGCCATCAGGCATCAGATCATCAGGGAGCTGCAGGTCCTGCATGAGTGTAACTCTCCGTACATCGTGGGTTTCTACGGGGCGTTTTACAGCGATGGGGAAATCAGCATCTGTATGGAAAACATGGTACGTTTAGAGGCTCTTTTGTTATCTTATATGACTACACTAGTTCCCAGTTTCTTTTCAGACAAACCCCATTAAGAAAAAACAGTCAAACCAAAATGTTTTCAGACACCTTCTCACATTATCACAGTTTATTTGCTATAGTTTAGAAAATGGTAATAAAATATGACAAGAACTCAAGAATTAAACTGTTTCAGAACAAATTCATTTTGATGATGTCATATAACTTTGATAAAAAGGTATGTAACAAACCATGGTGAAGTTAAAGTGTCTGAATAATTTTTGCTCCCAAATTTGTATCAATTTTACTGGTAGTCCACTTTATGATGAATTTTCGGGTATAATATGTCAAAGTTTACTTTATTTTGCTATCCTCACTTACACAAATGAACTATAGTGTCCTGCACCCACTATTAAAAAAATAGCTAAACAACCTGAATGCAAAACCTTTCAACTAAGGGCTTTTAAAAACTCAGTTGTGGTTATTGAGTGTATTTGGTAAGTGTTTTGTGTATGTCTTCTCATTATCAGGATGGAGGCTCTTTGGATCAGGTTCTGAAAGAGGCTCGCAGAATTCCAGAGGAGATCTTGGGAAAAGTCAGCATAGCCGTGAGTGTGTTTACTCAAATGATATGTAAAACTCTGTTCAGTTATGAAACCACAACATCAGATTGTTTCTGAGTTTTAATGTGTGCTGTGCTGTTAATGAAAGATAAAATACTACAGAGCGATTGAATGAACAATGACAGTAACGGACATTTGTACAAGAGCTGTAATTATCTGTGCCAGTGCCCAAAGGAAACATGTATTTACTAAATAAATTAAAACGGTTATTATGGTTCATGTTCTTTTGGCTTTTCTTCCCAATATTTTTAAAAATTACAAATGCAATGAAATTGCAGGTATCAGTAACCATTATTTAGTGCCTAGTGACTTGCTTTATTCTGTGAAAGACAAAAGGAGATGTTTAGCACAATGTTCATGCTGCTCTTTTTCAAAACAATGAAAAATCTCCACTAAAGCTGTCAAATTTCGTTCATGCTCTTATTGTGAAATTTTCCTGTTTCCACAGAAAATAAACTAGTTTTGGAACAACATTTATACCCTTTTCAGATTAAAACATTTATTTGTCTTTCTTTTTTCTTCAAACAGGTTTTAAGAGGTCTCGCTTACCTTCGAGAAAAGCACCAGATTATTCACAGAGGTAAAGAAATGAATGTAGAAATATGTAGAAGCACATTTAAAAAAAAAAAAACAACAACTTTGGTGTAAAGTTCAGTTAGTTTTAAATATCACCACTTCACATTGTACTTAATAATTATACAATTATTTATAGGCATACTTTACACTGTATAAAATAAGTATATACTGTATATATGTTGTTATTGTGACAAAAGAAGTTGTAGAAAATAATGTAATTCCTGTTTTTCCTCCCAAAACATAAGACCTCTTTTTAATTTTTTTAAGTAAGACGTTTATTGTACCATTTTAGATATTTAAGACCTTTTATGACCTTAAATGTAATAAAATTATATTTTTTAGACTTTTTAAGGTCCTGCTTGGACTTTCATGTGCTTCTAAATGAATTGTAAAGTTCGTACACATCTATTTTTGGTCACAAATATGAGTGCAGTGCTTACACTCTCGAGCCCTGTCTAAACTAAAAACTAAAAATGTACTAAAATAATTGTTAGTATCTGAAAAATCGTCACCTTGGAATTATCAGGTTCTATCTGAAACTTTTTGTCAAAATTGAGTTATTCACATATTCTTATTCTGTGACAACTTATTTACATTATGTGATGTTTCTTTTGTAAGCAGTGTACATTTTTGCCTCTTTTTAGAAAACAAAAATGGTTGTATCTACAGAAGTCTATAGACATGCAAAAACTTTGAAGCTCAATATCTCACAAGGGCTCAGAATGCAGATAGAACCATATAATTCAAAGGCGCTGAAATAAGTGCACTAATAAGAATATGAGACTGTCTTTTCTTCACAGATGTGAAACCTTCAAATATTTTGGTCAATTCTCGCGGGGAGATCAAACTGTGTGACTTCGGTGTGAGCGGGCAGCTCATCGACTCCATGGCAAACTCTTTTGTAGGAACACGCTCGTACATGTCGGTATGTTTCCACTGGTGTTTTTAGTGCGGATTAGAAGTGATGATTCTGTTGAAAGAGTTTTCAAACACTATGTTTGAATGAATTGATGTTATATTTGTGTGTGTTCAGCCGGAGAGGTTGCAGGGCACTCATTACTCAGTGCAGTCAGACGTGTGGAGTATGGGTCTCTCTCTGGTAGAGCTGGCCATCGGCCGCTATCCCATTCCTCCACCCGACGCCAAGGAGCTGGAGGGCATCTTCGGCAGGGCAGTGATGGATGTTGGGGAGGCTGGGACGCACAGTACGTCTCCTCGACCCAGACCTCCCGGCAGACCCGTCAGCGGTGAGAAAGTGTTTGTTTGTGTCTTTTTTTATCTGTGCTGAAACTTAAACAAGTAGTGGGGATTTTCTGTGTCACTAGCGTCACAAAACTGAACTGCTTTACACTACTGATCAAAAGTTTAAGATTTTTATAGTATGTTTTAAACTATGTATCTTCTGCTCTCCAAGGCTGCATTTACTTGATGAAAAATACAGTAAAATCAGTAATATTGTGAAATAATATTGAAATTTCAAATAGCTGTTTTCTATGTGAATCTATGTTAAAATGTAATTTATTCCTGTGATCAAAGCTGATTTTTCAGCATCATTACTCCAGTCTTCAGTGTCACATGATCCTTCAGAAATCATTCTAATATGCTRACATTTCTGATTATCATCAATGTTAAAGACGCATGTGTTGCCCAATATACATTTGAACGTGATACATTTGTCATACATTGTGATTCACAGAGTTCAGAAGAACAGCATTTGAAAAAGAAATCTTTTGTAACATTATAAATGCCTTTACTGTCACTTTTAATCAAAAAAATGCAGCCTTGTTGAGCCGAAAAGACTTCTTTCAAAAACATCAATAAACTTTTTACTGGTAGTGCAAATTAAAAGCAATGAGTATTACAATATAATATACTGTTGAGTGGCAGCAGGTGTCAGTATTAGGTTGCAGATCACAGGAAGACGCCAGCAGAAAATAAGCATGAAGTTAGTCATTGCACTTCATTACCAGTAAACTGACGTGACTCATAGGGTGTCCTGTTCTCTTTCAGGTCATGGGCCTGTCATGGCTATATTTGAGCTGCTGGATTATATAGTCAATGAGGTGAGAGTCTTGAAGCTGATGTTTTGTGTCTTTATGTGTTTTATGAGTCTGAGCTAATAAGTTGACAAATTTCAAAATAGTAAACAGGCGGATTCAGTATTAAGCACAGTGCCACAACAATGTTTTTGATTGGTTATTCAGTAGACACAGTAAGTATATAAAAATACATAATGACTTTGAGTGTGTAGAGCACTAATTTCTGTTTCAGGGCTCTTTAATGCAGTGTGAGTATGAGATCTGATGCTGTTAGTACTGATATACGAGTATAAATGAGAACTTTTATGTGTGTGTTATCCATCAGCCGCCCCCTAAACTTCCTCACGGCGTCTTCACTCCTGATTTCCAGGACTTTGTGACCAAATGGTGAGTGTTGTTACTGAACAGGTGAAATACAGCACATCTTTGGTGTGTTTTCACATGTAATTGAGATCTTGTACATTGTGTTTACAGATTTACATATAATGTAGTGCTTTAGTGCCTTTTCAACCATTTTTCTTTGCATTTTTCTTCCAGTCTCATTAAAAACCCTGCAGATCGAGCAGACCTGAAGATGCTAGTGGTGAGAGCACATTTCTTATGTTTTCATGCAAGATGATATCAAATCAAAATGAACCCTTTTTACTGTAATAAATATGCGTGATCATATAGTGTCCGTTATTATTATTATAGTAACCAACATTTTTCACAATCCAGTCAAATCTGGATTAAATCAAGTCTTGCTCATCATTATTCACTACGATTATGCTAGCAGAATCATATTCTGCTTTTTTTTTTTTTTTTTTTTTTACTCAAAACTGATCGATCTGTTATTACACAAGATATAAAACTTTATCATCAAAACACATCAGTAATGCTTTAGTATGTATGTTGTGTTGGTTGAAATCTTTNCGATTATGCTAGCAGAATCATATTCTGCTTTTTTTTTTTTTT
This sequence comes from Labeo calbasu, assembly GCA_019740295.1. Taxonomy (NCBI): domain Eukaryota; kingdom Metazoa; phylum Chordata; class Actinopteri; order Cypriniformes; family Cyprinidae; genus Labeo; species Labeo calbasu. The sequence goes on along the minus strand of JAHKKF010525489.1, from coordinate 4,111 downwards.
TTTTTTTTTTACACAAAACTGATCGATCTGTTATTACACAAGATATAAAACTTTATCATCAAAACACATCAGTAATGCTTTAGTATGTATGTTGTGTTGGTTGAAATCTTTCACAATATGATCACAGTTTTTCAGGTGAAAATTGACTGTTGTTATAGTTAAAACTAAAACCATAAAAAATTAAAATTATTAAAAAAAAAAAATCTTGCTTCAAATATTTAAATAATGTTGTTTTATATCAGCTACCTGCCAAGGCAATATTTATTTTCATTTGAAAATTAATTAATAAATTAATTAAAAAATAAAAATTAAATGAAAAATTTATTAATTATTAATAAATAAATTTATAAAAACTATACAGACATATTTTTTAAAATAATCCAAAACACAAAAAATGTAACTACAATTTAAGTGATTCGCAGTAAAAGGAAAATATAAAAATAAGATTATAATAGTGTTTATCATAGTGACAGTCGTGATCTCTCTTTTCCAGAATCACACGTTTATTAAGCGCTCAGAGGTGGAGGAGGTGGACTTCGCTGGATGGTTGTGTAAAACCATTGGGCTCAATCAACCCAGCACACCCACCCGAACAGCCGAATGACACAAACACGCACACAAACGCCTGACCGTCACACGAACCACGATTCCCCTACAGAACACAAACGTTTACAGCCTTTCTGATGGAACACCTGCAGAGCTGCTCATTTTACACTTTTACGTCCGTATTCATGGGTGAATCTCATGGAACCAGTCAAGAACATTTCACGCTCAAAACAAAGAAATAATTCATAAATATATTTTGCTGAAAAAAAATGTAAGCCTGTTTTTAGGATTTTTTGCATCATGTGATTTATCTTTTTGTTTTTTGTTTTTGGTCTTACCGAAAAAAGTATATTTGCCCCCCAAAAAACAATGAAATATTATTGAATTCAGAGGAGAAGTCCTGTATGGTAGTATTTGTTGTACTGCCTTTAATTTTAACATTTTAACACTTTCATTACTAGTACTTAAAGTATTATTTTTGGATTTATTTTTTTTAAAAAGAACATTTTGTACTGTAATGCACAAAATACAGTAATACTGTAATGCAATTCAATGTTAAAAATATGAATTGCGTTGCAAAATTAAAAAGTAAACTCTGAGATATTTTCCCAGTTGTCATGAAAATGTCACAACCCAAAAACAATTTTAAAATCTGGTCTCAAAAATAAGCAAAATCTAATGGTCATGTATTTTCTTTTGATTATATTGTGACATATTACCTAAGAATGTTTTCGTCAGATTCACTCTTTTGCACATCCAGGCACAGACGTTCTCATCTGATCCTTTATCATGTTTAATGGATTTAATATATGCCAGGAAATCAGCACCGTCACTCTTATAATAATTTCTGTATGTTCATTCTTACATTTGCCACAAACACGAACCACAGACAGTTGTTGCTTTAAGACTCAATAAAGTGATTGTAGAGGGGATGAATGATTTCTGTTGTTTTTCTATTCTTTGTTTTCAGATGGAAATTAAATTGCGAGAAGCACTTCATGTCAAATCTGTGCTGTTTTAATTTGACACACATTTGACGTCACAGAATTTCTCTAAATGCTTGCATGTCAAAATGGTTATATCATTTATTTAACCTGCTTGATTAATCTGCTTGAAAATGATGCTTTGCAGTTACTAAATTGTTTTTCTAGTGCTCTGTGTTTGGCGTTAAAGACTGTCTGCAGACTCGGTCTCAGGATGTGACTTGCGTCCCTCCTTCATAGTAAGTCTTGGATTTTTCATCTGAAAAGTGCATAATAATACTTGACTTAACATTCTTGACTGAGCAAGTCTTAATAATTGTTTGTATTCAAGTCCCTCAGATCATGTTTCCTGATCCAGATCACACAGGTTCATCATCAAAACCAGTTTCTGGTAAGAGTTTGCCAAAATGTTAATGACTGTGCCATGTTGCACAAATTTGCACTCATGTTCTGATGTGACATCCTGTGTCAGCCAGCAGGAGGCAGTAGAGATATTTGTCTCCTTCAGCCAGCAGCTGATCAGAGTTTAGTGTGTGAAGCCAAATGTCTAAATTAAATAAGGAACATTCGACTAAACAGGTGTTTGTGATGCTGCACCAAATATATCCATATAATAACATGCTTGCTTATTTAGATGTTGCTTTAGCTCATATTTTAGACATAATGTTTGCATGTTTTGGGGGTATATTTGATTTAAACACCCCAAATATGGGCCGAGCATCAATGTTGATTGTTTTGATTCTTGTATTTCAAAAATGGTTCATGGAATTTTCTAGCATGAATCTTTTTTGAGGTCTCTGGTTCATTGTTACACATGCATGTGCATTTTTAAGGTCATTTGTCCATATTTATGTTTTCATGGGAACCGATTTGGAGAAATGTAGCATTGCATCACTTCCTCACCAGTGGATGTGAATGGGTGCCGTCAGAATGAGAGCCCAAACAGCTGATAAAAACATCCCAATAATCCACACCACTCCAGTCCATCAGTTAACATCTTGAGAAGACAAAAGAAACAAATCCATCAAGATACGTTGAACTAAAATGCGTGTATAATCCATAATAACACTTCCTCCAGTGGAAAAAGTCCATTTCCTGTTGTCTGTCTCATCAAAATCCAGCCACATGTTTGTTTAAAGCCGTTTTGAACTGTTTCGGCTTGTAAACGGTAATTAATCTGTGCAGATTTCTCTCCTGAGTCAGACCAGACCACTTTTTCACTGGAGGAAGTGTTATTATGGATCATGGACTTGTATTTTAGTTAAAAACGTGTTAATGGTGGATTTGTTTAAGCTTTGGTCTTCTCAAGATGTTAACTGATTGACTGGAGTGGTGTGGACTTTTTGTAGGTTATTGTGGTGTTTTTATCAGCTGTTTGGACTTTCGTTTTGACGGCACCCATTCACATCCATTGGTGAGCAATTGATGCAGTGCTACATTTCTCTAAATCTGATGAAGAAACAAACTCATCTACATTTTGGATGGCCTGAGGCCAAGCACATTTTTAGCAGATGTTAATTTTTAGGTGAACTATTCTTTTAATTCGTAGTAGTGGTGTCGTGTGAACTAAGGTTAGTTTCCTAGATATTTGTACTAAAAAAACAAACCAAAAATACAGAGCAGTGCATGACTCATGAACTCATATTAACACGCTCTTTACTGTCAGTTGTGAGTTTTCTCACTATCACTAGCATGTGTGACAAATCTGTGGGTGAAAGCGTAAAGGTTTTGACCCGCTCTGTGATTTTACTAGTGACCCGTGTTGTGATGTGGCTCGTCTGGTTTTCACGCCGATTCTGGGTATTTGCCCCGCAGTCGCCTTGTGAGAATAAAAAGACGGGGTGACTTTAAAGCCTTGCTCACTGCCGCAGTCAGACGGCAAACTCTGCAGTCATTAATATGCAAAAATGCAAATGAGTGGGTAATTAAGAGCAGGAGTTCCACAGAGGCTCTTTGATTGCTAATGAATTCTAATCTGCAAGAACGGGGGGATGGGCTGATGAAAAAAGAATGAGAAGAGACACATGCACACGTTATTCAAACCTCGCTGATAAATTCTGTGTTTTGTCCTCTGAATGAGGACGGCTGATCAAATGAAATCATTTAAACTAAACTTGCTTTTTCTAAAGAATATACTGCTTGCAAGACAACAAACATAGTGTGACATTTAGAAACATGATTCAGCATGCAAATATCATGATGATGTCACTGCTGTAAGATTTTGAAAGCTGAACGTTGTTTCAATGTGCGACGACGTTTTCAAACTTTAATTTAAAATCAAAACAATCTGAATGGAGTTCATGTCTAAATTTATATCTCACTAATCTGACTTGTTTCTCATAATACTGAGGGGAAAAAAGTCAGAATTTCAAGATATAAACTTGCAATTGTGAGAAAGAAGTCTGAATTGCAATTATTTTATCACTTGCAATTTTTTATATTTCATGGTGGAAATAAAATGTGTGTGTGTGTATAAAAAGATATCTAAATTTTGATTTCTGAGAGAAACGAATTGCAAGATATAGTATCAATTCAGAAAAGTATAATTTGTGTAATGTAATTTGCACAAATATATATATATA